>PVIY010062856.1:0-10710 GCA_004026745.1 Myrmecophaga tridactyla | reverse complement strand
AAAGTGATGATGATTATACAACAGAGGATACTGTGAAATGTTGTTTATTTTGGATAGAATACATGCTACATGAATATATCTCAGCAAAATCTGCAGATTCGAAATAAATAAATAAACAGATTTTAGAACTTTGCCTACTGTATGAGATCAAAGGAAGAAAGATTTATTTTGTCCAAAACCTAAATTTTCTGTCTGGCCAGTTCAGCTAAACAACCTAAATATATGGAGCCTAGAATTGGGAACGAAGTCTTGCAATTCTGTGTTGCTTAATGTAATACCCAGACACATTCCAAAGTATGTTGGGCAGATAATTAAAATGTTTTGGCAAAGTCCCTTGAGGGACTGGAGAAAAAATATGGGACTCTTAAACTTTCCCACCCAATACTCTCTCAAACATTAGGGACTCCCAGGTAAATATGCCAAGCCATTGATTTTGAGGCTTGCTCCTATGAAACTTGTTTCTATAATGTAGAAGCTAAGCCTACCTATAATTATGTCTAAGAGTTACTTCCAGAGGAGCTCTTTTGCTGCTCAGATGTGGCCTCTCTCTCTCTAAGCCCAACTCTGCAAGTAAAATCATCACCTTCCACCCTACATGGGACATGACGCCTAGGGGTATAAGAATCCCTGACAATGTGGGACATGACTCCCACAGATGAGCCTGGCCCTGGCACTATGAGATCAACAACACCTACCTAACCAAAAGAGGAAAAATATATGTAACAAAATAAGGTATTGTTGGCTAAGAGATTTCAAATAGACTTGAGAGGCTATTCTGGAGGTTACTCCTATGCAAGCTTCAACTAGATGTTGTTAATTGCCATGGTATGCCAAGTCCCAAACAACAGTACTCCTATAAACCCTAAAGAATACCTAGGGCTCTGAGACTGTATAAGTTTCACCTGCTAAGTTTATTTTTCAGAAACCTAAAACCTCCAGATAGTTCTCTCCAAGAATATCAACCAGTTGCATCCCCCTACCCCATCATGTTGACACCCATTTTCAACATGAAGAAGTTAGAATGGTCATTGCCCAAATATCCTTAAAGGTGGGGAAAAGGATCAAAGGAGATGGAAGAGTTGTAATGAAGAAGATAGGATTTAAGAAATGAATATAACTACTGAATTATTATATTAATATTTCTTTTTAGCCTCCAGTGTCTTGAAGATGGAAATATCTATAATCATATAACCCATACTATATATTGAAATTTGTTCTATAACTACTTGTTAAAATGTACTTGAAGTTTATCACTGTTTTGTATATATGCTATGTTTCACAATATATTTAAGACGTTCACAGATAAGCAGGAACTAAGAGAGTTTGTTAATAAGAGACCTGCCCAGGTTACTACTAAAGCAAAGTTAATATTTGTAATAACATTCTACTTGATATTTTGAGAACACACACAATTTCAATATTTAATGAAATGACATTTAAGATGGTATTTAATATTTTGGATCTAAGAAACTCTGATATCTGTATCTATACATTTTTACTCCTTCCTTGCTATAATTTTTAATTGTTTTATGAAACGTATTGTACACATAGGTTTTATAATGATTACTTGGATATTTTATTTAAATATGCCTATGGATAAGCTAACTAAAATATTCATTCTAGGTGGTTAAGATTTTCATATGTTAATTGTAAAAATATCTCTATCTTCATATTTTCCAGAAATCAGGAAAATGCTTAATAACATAGGTCATTACTATAGCAATGTTGATATTTGTAATACCTTTCTACTTGATATTTGAAGAACATTCACAGTTTTGACAGCTGATCAAATGGTATTTAAGTTAGTGTGTAATATTAAAATTTAAGTACTTTAAAAAAAAACAAAACAAGAGACCTGCCCTACAAGAAATACGAAAGGGAGTCCTGCAGGGTGAAAGACAGACAGGAGATTGGAGGAGCATGTAGAAATGATTATCAGTGAAGGTAACTAGAATGTGGTAGGAATGATGGCATATAATTCCTTAAACCAGGTCATGTAAGACCCTGTGATTTCTCCTTGCTCTCTCAGGAATAACTCACCCTATGGCGAGGCACGTTTTGAAGACACTCAAGCATCCCTATGAAGAGAGCCATATGGCCTCCTACCAACAGCAAATAGGACCTGAGGCCTCCTGTCAACTGTCCTATGATGAGTTAACTTGAAAATAGATCCTCTAGACCCAGTCAAACCTTCAGATGACTGCAGCCCCTGATGACATCTTGACTTAGCCACAATCACCCAGCTAAAATGCTCCTGAATTCCTGGCCCAGAGAACCTGAGAGATAAATGTTCGTTGTATCAAGCTGCTAAATTTGGAGGGGGGTGGTAATCAGTTATAAAGCAATATATACTTAAAACAGTGATTCATTTGAGTTAAAAAGCAAACAGCTTCAGGAGACCTAGGATTTGGATGGGGCAGAGGTTTGTATAAGGGCTCTGTGAGAAAACACTCTGTTTAAAGTAATCTACATGGAAGAAGAATCTTTCCTCTACAGTGAGATTCTGTCCTGTAGGAGTACGATTCTGTTGGAAGCTTCCATGTTCTTATCTATGGGAAATTCATTCACAGAAGGAAAAAAAAACAGGATGGGGGTGGATGAAGCAAGATACTAAAATGTTGATAACTGTTGAAGCTGGATAATGGATACATGGAGATTTGTCATCATTTTCTTTATTTTTGTGTATGTTCAAAAACTTCCACGATAAAACGCTCTTAGAAATCTAAATCTATATATATATATATATTTAGACCCTTAACTCTTAACACTTTGTAGCAAGCATGTTTTAAAATTATTTTAATTATTAAACTCAAAATATGTGTTTATTTCAAATGCAATTTCAGAAACTTTAAACACTAAAAAAATAGATAAATAATGCTTCTCAGCCTCATCCATCTGAGTGGGGGGAGGAGGGAGAACTTAAGGTATCCTCAAGGCATGTGGACCTTTTTACCAGCCCCCCATCACCACCCACAAAGCAGTGGAAAGGCCCATACTTTAAGCTTACAGGCCCCGGAGATTTCACAGGGTATTGAAGCAACTTTCTCTTCTATTTAGTCCCCATCCCACAAAGGAACATAGAAATGCCTCACTTGGCTGTGTAAAGCTACAGAGAATTCATCATTTTTCATGAGTAGCTCACTGCTAATGAACCACCCCAGGGGGAGGCCGACTTCCTGTGTCTGGGGTCCCACTCCCCTGCCTTCTTTACAGCCGTCACTCAGTGTCCTCTGAGAGTAGGATGTGGTTTACCTCAGCTTCCCCCTTTCTTGGAACCAGCATGTAACACATGCTTGTATTTAAGGCTTTTACTATTACTACTGCAGAGAAATAGAGCTTAACAACTGAATAAAAAGTGTTTACAATTACAGAAATCTCCAAAAATCTAGAAGTGGTGTGTGTCTTTATTCAAATGTTGTTGAAATTTGACCTGTCATCGGCACATGGTCATTGCTCATTAAGTATTGCTGTTGTTATTTTTAGAATCACTTCATGAGCCATCCCTGAGTGTAGAGCCCTGCATGAGGCCACTGAGAATAGAAAAATAAGAACATGCGGTCTCTGGCCTCAGATGTAATACATATGTCTAACCAAATAAGGGCAATAAGTGTTAAGGTTTAAAAGAATGGGTGGTTTCCCAGACCACGCACCAAAAAAAAAAAAAAAACCATTATATTGAGATAGTATATGTTGGTTGTCATTAGTGGTATCCAGAAAAATATAGCCCTGAATTGAGGATTGAAAAATGTAGGTGTTTGTCAAGTTAGAAAGCGAGGAAAGGGTGTTCCAGGATGAGCAAGGGTCCAGAGATAATAATGGGTTGTCAAATTTGGGGGAACTGTAAATTGTTTAACGTAAGAGAAACATAAAATAAAACTGAAAACATGTAAGAAAATGAGTCTGAGGAAAAATGTGTGGAAGGGAATTACACGATGGCAAAAGAATAGTTCAGAAAATTATACCATAAATTCCTACGGATTTTTTTTATAAATAGCTTCACATATGGCTCGGTGCTTCACAGCATAATTCAAAGAAAGGAAACATCAGTTAAGAGGCTCACAATATCGTAAGGTAAAAACTAATCTGTTGTTCAAGAGAAAGAGAATGATATTATTATAATCTAAGATTCAGTCATGACGGCACTAGGGAAGAAGAGGAGTGAACAGAGGTGAAATAAAAACAGTAAGAAGGTAGACTAAACTAGACTTGATCATCGATTAGATATGGAGGATCAGGAAAAGGAGAAACAGGACAGCTCCCAGGGACTCCATTAACTAAGGCAAAATAAATGATTCACTTGGAGGAATGTAACAGTTACTTAATGCCTCCAAGAGGAAACACTGGTGAAGCCCCGTGAGCTGCAGGGACTACGAAACTGAAACTCAGATGGCAACCATGAGTTAGAGTTAAAGATACCAAATAAATGAGCTCAAAGGAGAAAGTTGAAGCTGAAGATGTAGGTAAGCTCACTCAAGTGGGCTTGTAGAATAGGCAAAGAAGATGTCTGATGGATTGGCTAAGAGGACAGCCTCAGGAGCTGGAAGGCAGGAGTTCAAATCTTGGCTCCATCGTCTAACCAGCTATGTAACCTTGGATAAATTAACCTATATTCTCTGTTTTAGTTCCCCCAATTGTGAAATGTAAAAATTAACTGGTTTATTTTATGGAAAATGCTTAGAAGCGTGTCTGACCCGCTTCTAAGTAAGTATTCAGAAATATTAAAAGAGAGAGAAAGGCAGGAGGAGAAAGACAGAGAGAGACTGGTGAATGAGACAGCCACGGAAAAAAAAACTTAAGGAAAAGCAGCATATAAACAGCCATATAAGAAGGGGATAAAAAGAAGGAGACTGCAAGAGATGCTGGAAAGAAGCTTGCAGAAAAGGTGTCAAAGGCAGCAAGGAGCATAGGAATCTCAAGAAGGGAGGAAGGCTATGTTCAAAAATTGTCTTCAGAGAAGTCAAGAGAATAGAGAATCTAACAGACTGACACTTGGGTCAATGGGAAGTTCTCAGGCAGTGCAAGAAAGCAATGGAAGCAGGGAGACCAGGCAGGCAGCCACAGTATATCCCTCCTTCCTGACCTCCTGCAGTTTTAATATACTTATAGACATTCAGAATATATAAAAAAATATTTTTTCCTTTGTGTGAAGGTGTGACATGAAGAGGCAGCATTTTCTTCCAATTTAGTCAACTTCCAATTATTCATGCAAATAGGCTTGGAGAGGCACTGAAGTAGATAATACAAAGTAACAACAATTTTGTTATTTTTTATTACATTCCCCAGCTGCTACTTATTATCGCCTGGTCTTTCCCAAAGATAGAATTAGTGACCACACCAGAGAGATAGCAGGGATAATAAGAAACTTCCAACCCCCAAAATGGAAAATATGAGAAGGTAGAATAAGAAGGAAGTAGGACTCTATCTCAAGAGAAGAGGTATACATCAAAATTGGTTGGGACAGGTGTTTAAAATGTAGATTTTCAGGTCCTGCCACCAGAGAGGCCCAGGAATCTGCATTTTAACACTTTCCCCCATGTGATTCTCATGTCTGTGCATCTGCAGTCTGAGTATCTGACTTTTCAAAACAATCACTCTGGCCTGTATAGATGTATGGAGAGGGGATTTTCTTTAACTGTGGGTCAGAGACATATCAAAAGCAGGGCAAGATATTTTATGATACCTGGTCCCACACTGAAAGTATTCCTATTCAGAAATTGTTTTCAAACTTGAGGGATTGTTGAAATAAGATTGCTGGGCCCCACCCCCGGAGTTTCTGACTTAGTAGGTCTGGGTGAAGTCCAAGGATTAGTATTTTTAATGAGCTCCCAGGTGATGTTGAAAATATGTTGAGAGCTACTGCTTTTCAGCTTCATAAAATTATACTGTTTTGCCCTCCTCGAGCAGGAACATAGAAAATTAAGCTCATAATACCTACAAAAAAATTTGTTTAAACATAAAACGTGAAGCCAATTCTCACCCATAGTAGCATGTGTCACACAGTGTTATTTGCTAAAACAGGAGCAATGCCCACATCAATTACACCCACGTGGTCTCAAGGCCAGCCCAGGTGGATCTAAATTGAGATGAACAATTTCAGACGTATTTTCAGCCTTCAATGACATTCCAGTGCTTTTACACCTCACCCCAAAACTTCCCCGGGAGGTTTTAAATGACATGTGCAATAGACCTGGGGTCAGCCCTTATCAAAGGATATTGTTTCATTTTGAGCATATTTCAAGGGAGGAATAGTTTGAGGATTATTTCACTTCCCTCGTTCTGAGAAGCTGTGTAAGAACCCAAATGAAGACTAAGTTAGTGATAAAGACCAATGTACTATCCTAGTAAATAACTTATTTTCTAACTATAATTCATGATTATATATTTGCATGGTATATGTCCAACATGACTATATTGTGGTTCTTTTTAGCAACTAGTTTTAAATTCCTTTAAAATAATATATTGGGTAGAGGGAAAAACTAGTGGTCAGTGAGAGGGAGGGGTCGGGGTATGGAATGTATGAGTTTTTTCTTTGTACTTTTGCTTTCTTTTTTGTAGAATGATGCAAATGTTCTAAGAAATGATCATGGAGATGAATACACAACTATGTGATGATATTGTGAGCCATTGATTGTACACCAAGTACGGAATATTCATATGTTAAGAATGTTCATGTTTGTATGTTGTTTTGTTTAGTCAATAAATTTTTTTTTTAATTCCTTGAAAATGAGAAAATGTTAAATAAGTAATGGTCAGGGTCATTGAAATGTAAAGTGCAATCAAAACTGGGAGCCTTCCACAGGAAATTTAAATTAGACTACCCAGATAGGCTGTAACTTTTGGAGTATTCAATCAGTGGAGAACCAGGGGAGGGGCCTGCATGCTAAGCTTAGGATATAAATACCTGCGGCATTCTATTGTCTGGTGAGCTGGCCACCATTTTTCATTCTTACAAGATTGTGAATAAATTCTTTTCTTCTCCAAAAAAAAAGAGAGAGAGAAACATGAAACAAATTTTGTAATATGCATTTATTGTAACAAATTGAAATTTAAGATTCCTCAATAATTGCATATTTGCCAATGATTGTATACCAAGTACTTTTTTATAAAGGTATGTTTCCCATTGGCTTTCATAATTCCAGGAAATTATGAAAATTGTGGGTTTTCATATTTTCTTTTTTTAGACATGCCATAATAACCTTTATTTGCATAGACATAGTTCAAATTCAGAATTGAACATTTAAAAGGGAACCTTGAATAAAGTATCATTTTGTGTATGTTCTTATTGCCACAGCGGTTAAAACAGTTTTGATTTTTTTTTTTTTACATATCTTTTATTTAAGAAAACGAACAATATACTTAAAACCACCGACGGGTTTTTGCATTTTCATTGGAAGGGTATCCTTTTAAATGTCCATATTCCAGCTATCATTGTCAATTACAAAAAGAACAGGTGTTTTAGGAGTGAGATTTGCAGTCTTCAAAAAGTTTATAACAATTAGAAATGAGGATCTGTGACCATCAATTACATGGTCACAGGTGTATTTTAGGTGAATTTGGGGCAAAAAGATTTTTAAACAATATCACAGGTGATAAGATTGAGCTATAAGTACCGTTTTATCCCAACACCCTCACTTTGAGAGATTAATAGAGGTCTGGCCTCACAGGTGTTTTAGAAGCACACCAGGTGGTTCTGATTTAATCACTTTGGAATGACGATGAGAATTCTAGAAGCTTATTGGGGTCCATAGCAAATTGGCAGCAAAACTCCCTCTCGTCCCCTTTTGTACGTATTTTGTGCTCCTGTCGAGGAGATAATGACCACAGTGTGAGCTGCAAAGTAGCAATAGCTGTTCAATTTGCCTTCTACTATGCTGAAGGAAGAGAAGATAAGGTAATATATGTATCATTTTTTAAGGTAGAAAAGAAAAAGAAAAATGGTTATTCCTTCTCATAACACTCAAACTTTCTCTCCCCAAAATTAATCACAGTTCATAGTTGTTTGGGGTACATATATATAAAAATATTTTATGCACATACCAGCTTATACACATTTCCTTTTTCTTATTTACACAAGTGCAGTCATGCTTTGGGTCTCTTTAAAAATATATATCTTGAGGATCTTTTCATATCTGCACATACAAGTCTCCCTCATTCTTTTTTTATTGCATATGTGTTTCTTGTTAATGAACACTTAGGTGGTTTCCAAATTTTTGCTATTATAAACAATGCTGCAATGCAAATATATCCATGGGGTAAATTCCCAGCTGGAGAACTGCTGGGTTAAAGGAGACACGAATTTGCTATTTTGGTAGATATTGCCAAATTGCCCTTTTAAAGGGTTGTGCCAAATTTAACTCCCACTAACAGTGCATAAAAGAGCCTCAAAAGTATTGGTTCTTTTCCTAATCATTGCTTCCAGCTACAGTAAGGAAAGGACCTATCCCAAATGCTAGCAAGAACCCATTTACCCCTGGATTCTCCTCCACTTTTCAATGTACCAAGGGACTCACTGAACTCTGGTAATATCTCTCAAAGGCATCTCTCTAATTTCATTAGTCAGTTTATCATATGAATATGTGATTCACATATTTATTAAAGGATACCCACCATATGCTAGTTTCCCTAGAGCTTGCTGATAACCAGGAATTTTTGCATCTGTTCTATATTTCATCTTGTCCTTGGGAAAAATATAGTCCCAGCATCTGCATGGTTATAATAAATAACAACAGCTCCCTTATATGAGACTTTTGCTCCAGCAACTCAGAACACATTATGTACACATTTCATTAATCATCAAAACATCCCTTTAAGGAAGGCATTTCCATCTGTATTTCAAAATAATGTAGAGCTTAAGCCGCTGAGTTTTAAGAAGTTTCCTTAGGGGTCTTCATGAATGAATAAGTTTTGTCTGTTCTGGTTTCCTGATTTGAGCTCAGCAGAGTTCATGATGGAGGCTCTCTGAGTCCTCTTCATTAAGGAAAGTTTCAAGGTTTTTATGAAATTATATCAAGCAAAATGGGGCAGAGGTCGCCAGATGAGAGACAAGAAAGGTTGTGACACCTTTCTGAAAGGGTTTTACCTCCTTCCATTAAAAAATTACAAAGGGACTAGAAGTCAGCCCGCAGGAAAGGGAGGAACAACATTGCAGATAAAAGTTGAGAGCAGCATAGCAATGAAAGTCATGGTGTTAATCTAAAGGAGACAATTAAATCTCTGAATGGTATAAAAATTTAAGCTATGATCAAATTGGAAGCTGGGGGTGGGGTGGGGTGGGGGGTCTGAAAATTATACTAGATTTGACAGACATGAATTAGGGTTTGGGGAAACAATCTGCTGATCGGCCAGCTTATATTGCCATGCAAGTTCCAATACCAACACTGACAAAAACACGTCGACGTACTCGTCATGTTCCATTCAGCACCGTCATAACAAAATCTAGTGCTGCATGCACAGAACTCCCGTCCTGATATGGAGAAGATAAAGAACAGAAGCCCTTCATAGGAGAAGAGGGGCAGGGAGGCATGACCCTGAGGAATTTCCTTCAGGCTCTGTGGAATTTCCTTCAGGCTAGTCGCATTGCCAACTACAAGTACACAGTGGATTTTTCCATTGGTGCATTCCTATTTATCTCTCATAAAAGTTAAGATTCTAGGGATGTCTCATACAAGAGGGTAGAAATACCTTCTACTCTGGAGCTAACTCAGGAACTCTCTTCCCTTTAATTCTGAGTCTTAGCAATGGCTGTCCTTGCCTCCTTCGATTGTAATTTGCAGAAGAATTCTGCAGCCTCAGAAGAGGAAATATGCTGTGGTGAATAGAGAAAATAATGCAAAATTCCATAAGTAAAATCACCACTCACTTTATAACTTCAGCCAAGAATGACTTGTGAACCAGCAGCAGAGATCAAAGATAATACATTGACTTTTCCAAAAAGCGTACTGGGGCAGAATTTTCTTTTACGTTTTTAATACTAAAATGGGATGAAGGAATTCAGAAAAATAACATGCAAAATACTGTGTGCTTTAGATAGCAGAACTGATTTTCTTTCTATAGCAACAAAATTAGATGTGGCTAACTTCATTGCTGAGGACAGTGGAGCTTAGCTGCATGGCTCATATTCACATTAATTCCCTTGCGTTAAAAAGGGTGTTCGCCACTCAAAAAACGTGAATACATAAGTGTACTGAAAAATTGAACCATGTTTGATTGAAAAGCTGCTTATGATAACATACAATTGGGACCTGTGCCATGTGAAAGATTCCATAAATGCGAGGCTGTTCCTTTAAACACACCCAGGCACATACTAAACTGTCTTCAGTAGGAAGCGACAAGGTCAAACTCCAAGGGGTGCCTGTCCCCCGTAGAGTTTGCCATTAGAGAATGAAGGCAAATTGCCAGTGCCTATGTGCATGAATTTTCTTTATCCTCCTTTGTTTGGGTTGTGGGGCCTATCCTAGTGATTTTACAAGATGCCTGCTGTGTTCCTGAGAAAATAAAATGTGCAAAGCATGCTTCCCTTCAGCTTATCCTCACCCACAGGACACATCCTGAGTGATTAATTGCTGGACTTTCAAGTGCTTCTCCCTCCACTCTTTAAGTAGTTTGGCGTTAATCTCAACAAAGTTACCCTTTCAAGTGAAAATGCTGCCAGGTCCCTTTGGGTTTTATTGGACCCTGGAGACATTTGGCCTAATCTAAATCTGAAGGTTA
>PVIY010062855.1:0-10708 GCA_004026745.1 Myrmecophaga tridactyla | reverse complement strand
AATTTGGGTCAGTTTTCCAAATTATTTAATAAGAAAACACAAAATGTGGTTACTCATATTTCCTGCAAACAGAACAATGATGATTCACATTTTGAAGGTGTTTTTTAAAGGTGAAAAACATCCAAGTTAAATAATAATTACATTTTACATGCTATCAAAATTTGACATATAACAAAGCAGAATAAGATGCTGTCTTTTGTTTGGTTGTATTTTAATAATTTAATCACAAAGATATAGAAAACTACACTAAAATGAAAAGAACACACATATTGTTTACCTAAAAAGAAATATCTAGGTCAATTCTCATGTCATTACAGGAGATAAAATGATCAAAAAGATATAGTGAATACATTTATTTCCTCATTAGAGAACAACATGTTATAGTAGAAAGAGCCAGGAATCGAAATCTCAATCCTTCTGGATCTTTGCACTATGTAGTCCTGAAAAGTCATTTGCCTGATCAGATTCACCTTACATAAAGGAGTTTGCCTAGATATTTCTAAGATCTTCTAAAATTCTAAAGTATCTAAGATTTCCTCTGGTACCATTTTTATTTTGGTCCATTAAGATTATTCAAAAGAAGTGACTTGTAAATCGCTCTTCTTGGCAATAAATTATAGAAATTATTTCTTTTACTAAAGAAAACAGAATCCTACACCAGAATCACAACTTACTCCTATCACAATTGCCAAAGCCCTGGGAAATTGTGGGAAAAAGGCCATTGAAGGTCATTTTGACACACTTGACACTTAAATTGTCAGATTTACTCTTGTAACCCCTTTCTTTCCATTTTCTTTCAGTGTTTGTGATATTAGTGCTTATCTGTGAACTTCATTTATAGACTTTTTGGTCTTAGGTAAAGTGACTTCAATATTTTTATCTCCACTGTTTTCTGTTGATGCCTAAAAATGAAAATAACTCAGCAAAATGTGTGAGGACCATGAAGAGACTTCTGTATTAAGAACAATAGATTAAGAGGCAAGAGCAGTGCTTACTTCTATAGTACTTATAAGTGCTTTGGAATAATACAAAGAAGATCAGCAAGACTATTAAAGAAAGATGATGGGGAAATACCTGAATCATTCCCTGTTCAGGTGCTCAGATTAGGGTTTCTAGGTACTTTTTTCCTTGAAAGGAAGAATGACTCCTTTAAGGATGGCTGATTTCAGATCTGGGGTAGGAAATTTGAAGATGAGCCCAGGACAGGTTACGTCTTAAAGTAAAAAAAGATAGCATTTGTCAAAAGGACAAAAGAGCCAGATAAAATGGCTCCCACTAGCTGAAATGTGAGAATATTTGATGCAATTATCTAAAACAGATTGATATATAAACCACCAAAAGTCCATGCTGTTTTTTAAGTAAATGAGAGAAAGCCAAATGACAAAGAAGCAAATAAATCTTTAGACATTATTGGAATTCACTAAGGCACTTAACATTTTTTTCTATTCTTTTCATATCAAGTGTTTTTAGGGTAGCCAAACAGTATTTACTAACTGAGAAGAGAAGTTCTTTTCTTTATAGAAGAAATACAGTTAAATTGTTAAAGAAATAATAGCATTAGAAAATAGCCATTTGCTACACCTAGTCAAATACTTATTTCAATCAGTAACCATCAATGGTTGAAACTATTAGTTGAGAGGCTGATAGGAAACTTTACACATTAAGATCAGGTCAGAGTCAATAACTGAAAGTGGGACTGTAGACACTGCTTGCCTCCTGATAGGAAGCAATATGATTCTGCTCTTGGAGCCAATTTAGATTTATGGGAAATGGGGAGGGGGTGTTAGAGAATCAAATCAAACACCACCACAAATTCTATGGGAAAATTGATCCATTTTATGCAACAAAGGGGGCTTATTTGGGGAGGGAGAACTTGAATAATTTGTCCTGGATCAAGGGACTTAAGAGATATACTAATCAAATATGATATGTGGACCTTGTTTTAAATACAACAACCAATTGTAAAAAGATACTTCTGGAAAAATCAGGGAAATTTGGTTATGGACTGACATAAGATAATACCAAACAATTATTTTTAATTTTGTCAGGTACTATAATGACATTGTAGTTATATTTTTAAAATCTATATTTTTAGAGCTATATAGTAAACTATGTAAGGGAAAATAACATGACATATGAGATTTGCTTTAAAATATTTCAACAAAAATAAGTACATAGTTACAAATATAAAGAAAATACAGTAAATTTTGATAATAGCTGGATCTGGGTGGTGCTTTTATTGGACCACATTTAATTAATTAACCATTTAACTATTCTCTCAACTTTTGTGTTATCTAAATATTTTATATTAAAATAAATTAAATCATGGTTATATTGATTTGAAGAAGGAATCAAATGCATGTAAAAGGAATGAAGACATAATAATCACCTCTCAGCCCAGACCTGCATATTTTTAATCTTATGTTTATTAAAGAAATAGAGTTGAGTTTAAAAATGTAACATTCTATGTCAAAAGTAGCTAGTAAAATGAACCATATACAACTAGAGAGTTGGAGATATTGACGATTACTTAATTTCATGCCTGTCTTAGACTATTTAAAGTATAATCAATTTCCCTATAGCACAATATTTTTCTAAACTCCAGTAACTCAGGATTATAAAGTCTTTCTAGATATAAGATAACTTCTCCCCAGATTTTCTATTATCCTCCATTGTGACCATAGATGTAAATTAAGCAAGACTTAAGAGAAATAATATTTCCAGAACGATAGCTGAAAGTGGTAGAAAGAAAACCAGGACTTAGATAATGAAGAAAATTGTTGCCTAAGAAAAAGGATAACCCTTGTCCCCAGCCTTGCATCTTAGTATTCTGGATCTGTATAACTGGAATGGAAATCAACAGGCTAGATTTGTGTTATCTATTTCATATGAGAAATATCATTTACAGCTTGGAAGATAATTATATTACTTTTCTTTCAACTGTCAAATAATCAGCTTGTGATATTACTTTAGCTTGCCTCTTTAATAATTCATCCATATCCTATTGGTACCATACTAATACTGCATTTAAGTGCTATAGACTCTTAAATTTTCTTGTGTTTGGATTGAAGCATTCTTTTTGTTACCTCCCAGGGTACTGGACTATTAATCCTGTTTTTACCTCTCTGCTAGTTGCCCACTAATGCATTGAGATGCTCTTCTCAACTACAGTTTTATTATAAGATTAAAGGGAATGTTCTAGCAGTGTGTATGTTATTTACTGTGAGTGAAAATTCTTTCTTAGAAGTTGGTTAGGTGTAAATGATGTCTATCCATCAACTATAGGGCTTGCTGGATTACACTGAATTGACATGAACAATGATTTTGATTCAGAAATGAATTTAGCTAAGCATTAGCTTATTGTAGAATTGCCAGTGCCTTTATTGATGAGACAAATGTTTGATGGGCTTGCTAATTTGACTCTGAAGATTAATCAGGTACTTTGTGAAAGACTAATAAATATGCAAAAAGAAAATATGAAGTTACCTATGAAAGCAAAGACTGTACCATTGTAGCAGGAATAAATCTGTCTTCATCAGTAGCAATCACCAAGATTAATATTAATTATAATCAATACCCAAGAGACAGATTGCTTCTGTCCATGTCTTTCCTTTTTCCTTTTCTTTTAGTCAAATAGCATCACAGAACTGAAAAATAAAAACTACTCCCTGTTAGGAAACCCTTCATCCATGTTAGGTGAATTAACTCTCCATGTGCACTGGGGTATCATTCCATAAATTGATTCTTTTTGTGCATGGAATGATACCCCCATGTCCTTTAAATGCTTATTCATCTCCATGCTGTTAAATATATCCAATTAGGTTCCTCCTTATTTTCTTCTCTTAACTAAACCTCAGTTTTTAAAAACAGTTTCAAAATAATTGTATTTATTTTATTTTATTATTAAATAGTCCTAAAATAACCATATTGTATTACCATTCAAAAATCAACAGTTAAAATTTCTTAAAAGCCCAACTATATATAAATAAAAAGCTGCATTTGTATTCTTTTTAATAGAGGTATGAAATCCAGTCTATGAATTACAGATAAATGTATGCTGACCTACATATTGTGACTCTGACACTGGGAATGTTTTTACTCAGAAGGCTGTGACAAGAGATAAATGATATAAAAGACATTCTAAAAAGTCTGGACAAACACATTATAAATTGACAATAAGAATATAAGTTCTCTTCCTTTTAAAATACATAGATCCTTTACAAAAGAAATAGCCCTTGACTGGAAATATGACTAAATTTTTTTCCTGTACCCCTAATTTACTTAGGATCAAGCATACATTTTTAACATTTCTTACTAAGACCTATGTCTTCCCTGCTTATCTTTGTAAGACTCTAACTTCTATTAACACCAACTCCCATCAAAACTATGCAGCAACTCATTTTTCTATAACATATGCCTAATTTAAGAGCTTGTACACTGGACCACAGTGGTTAAAGCAAAAATGTCAATGTCAGGGAGCTGGTAGTTTAGCAAGTGCTTTGCAATGCTGTTATTAAATTTAGTTTAGTTCCTCAAACAAATGGAGCCTCTCTGTCTCTCTGCCACTCTGTCACTCTCTCAACAGCTTTGAGGCTTCCTTTGTGATGCTCCCTCTTCCTGGAACACTCTTTCCCTGTCCTTTCCCCCAAGCTTCCTGTCCCTTTCATCTCACTAAGTGCTATTTAGCCTTTATGATGTAACTCGGATTATATATCTTCAGAAAAAAGACTTCACAGGTTCCCCTTCCTAACCTCTAAAAACAGAAGCACTCAGACTCAGAGTGATTATCTTGTGCTTCAACTACAACAGAGACTTATCTTGTGCTTCAACTACAACAGAGACTTTCCTCCTGCTTAGTGCTTCTCAAGTTGGAGATTGCTGTGAGCAGAAGGGACTCTCCATAAGGCCAAGGAACTGGTGTAATTTTTTCACTACCATTTAGGAAAATGCATGGAACATAATGGTTGTTGGATAAATGTTCATTGGATTAATTATCTAAATATATATTTGGTATTCTCTGTGACAAACATGTGAGGCATGTATTACAATAAGTTACATTTTTATAAGGTAAAACTGAGTGACACTTTTGGGAAATCTAAAAGATAAAGAATGATGGTCAGGTACTAGGGATACAAGACATGTCAAAAACCATCAGCACTGCCATTGTTGGGATCATTTCACTCTCTAGAGAACACTTAAATTCTCCTTGAAGATTTCTAGTGACAGAGAGAGCATCCTTGTTTGAGGCCACTTCTATTGCAAAACAACCCTGATTATCATATAGTCCTCTGATTAATGAGCAGCAATCTACTTCTTCATAAGTTTCACCTCTTTGTCCTTGATCTACCATCAGGGGCTAAACAAAATTCTAATCCCTTTTCTGAATGAAAGCTGGTCAGGTATTTAAAGCCACTGACCATACTCCTATTTTATCACATCTTACTTCTTATCTTCCTAAGAAAGGATTCCTAGCTGAGTTCTCATGTGGCATGGCTTCCAACTTGTCATTATTATAGATCTCCCCCTATGAAGGTATTCTAATTTGTCATTGTCCCATTTACATTGAACAAAATGTTACTTTTGATTAGGAAAAGTTCTATTAATATTTTCACTCTAATACCTTTTAGTAGCTATTTCATAATGATGGTTTATACTAAGCTTGAGAAAAACTAAAGTCTTTAGGTCATCTTAATTTGATGGGAATCTGGGAAGATTCTTAGATTATTTTCTTAAGGGCTTCATCGAAGTCACTACCATGGTTGCTAAGAGTGTTATCTCATGTGGAGAAAAATTTCCTAAAGGAAGCTTCATTCTGCAGTGTTCAAAGCAATGAGGACAGTAGAAAAGAACCAGGCAGTATGATTCTGTCTGTAGGCTATGAACAAAGACCAGGAAACAATAGGGTGATGTTGACACCTAGACTGAAAAGTAAATCTGTCTAAGCAAAATGTGGCTCCTGCATTCTCACATGCTAGCCTAGCAAAATGCTTCAGATGGGCTGAGGGGTGTTCTTCATCTTCATCTTCAGAACAGCATGTCTTCTATTTAAGCTGGAGCCCCTTTGCTCTCACTTTCAGACTCTGGAGACTCATACCATTCTTACCAAAGGAAATATGGTATTCTGACAGTATTTTACAGCTCATCTCATGCCTTTTAGTACTCAAGTGCATTTTAAAATTAAGAAGAAATTTTAAGGACTCCAATTGAGTTTTAGCAGTGAATCTAGAGTCCATTATATTTTAAACCCTCAGACTTTTGCCTCCTTTCCTCTTAGCATTGAGAATATGGGATACAATAAATTGTAGTATTAGATTTCTGGCAAATGTAGTTTAGGATACTGCATATTTTAGCACAAAATGCAGGAAAAAAATCACTTTTCTGCTGTCATAAAGCTTACTGAAAACTGCTATTGTGCTATTAAAATTGTAATCACTTTTCTCTTTCTTTCTAAGTCACATTGCCCTTTCTCTCGTCCCCTTCAGGTCATCTCCCCTTGAAGACAATGAGTCCTTTCTAGTTCTTCCACTTGAATTAAGAGTTGAAAGTAATATGGTGAAATATTGCTTTTCTAATTCATATTTTACACAAAAAGATTTAATTTTCACATAAGATTGCTGAATTTCCATTTGGATATATATATATATTGCATCATTTATATGAATTATATATATACATATAAATATATATTTGCATATATATATATTTGCATCATTTCAAAGCCACTGCTATAGAAATGCCAAGGAAAATGGGCTGTCTTTTTGAAATATGCTTGAAAAGGGATCAAACCTGAAAAAAAATATGGCAACTTATTAATTTAAGATGAAACTTTTTTTTAATATTAGGGTTTAGCATAAGGCTTGAAAGTTATCTACAGTGTTCAATACTTAAATATATAAAATCATATACCATGTTCAGTACAGATCTTAATTCAAAATGCAGTTACAATGTATTTGGTTTTCCTTTTTACACCTGCTTAGCTAAAAATAGCTTCATTTACAATGTTCTAAAATTAAATTTATACCATATTTTACTTTATTATTTAACCAGCTTGTGGTTTAAAATTACTGACTTTGTTAACTGAAACATAGGGGTCTCTCATCTCTCCAAAGAGGCTTGGTTGTGTGTCAACTGTTCAGTGCAGGCTCTCTGGACAAGGGAAATTCAACACCCAGGTGCCAAGTCCCTGTACTAACATCACAAGAGGCAAATGGGCTCTTCTCTCTAACTCTTTTCCTCTCCCTCTCATAGAAAGATGAATTTTTTTCTAGGTCCTACTCAACCTAAGAAACATCTATTGACAAGTTGGTGAATCCTTGACCCTTAAATAGTTAGGATTGAAGTAAATCGTTTTTAGAGGCATGCATGTAGGATTAAAATAAAATCACTCTAACAGAAAATAGAATAACTTACACAATTTGCCAATGAATTTATATTAAATTTTACTTTCATGTTTCCCACCATTGGTCACATGGATGCATTCTCATATCATACTGAAATCGTGGCTGTGTCATCACCACTCCTCCCTTCTCAGCCTCCCCAACTCCCTTCCTAACAGAGTCATCTAAGGTTAATGAAACTGTTCAAACTAGTTAGTAACATCTTTGCTTACCTGTAACTTTTTTAGCTTTTCCTCTTCTTCTTGAGGTTGTGTATCAGGTGCCACTGAAAGTTACAGCTCCTACCTCCTTCTGTTTATTCACAAGAAACTTGCCTCTGCAAGACTGTTGCCTCTCCCTTGGTAGCACCTGCTAAAGGGTTATGACTGACCCTAGCCACCCTTGCATGTACAGTCAGGAGGAGCCCCAAACTAAAGTTATATTTGCCTAATTATAATAGTAAGAAAATCACACTCACCCATCAGGCTGAGCTGCCATTTTTGAACATGTTCAACAGAAAGTAGCATTATTTGGAATTGCTTTAAACCTGTAACCCAAGTCTCTTCACCTTATCTTAGTCCCCTCCCCTAGACACACCTACCAGACACTGCATAAATATCTTAACCTCTTCAGATAGAGGAAACAGATCTGAGGTTTTTACCTCCTGAGTCCTTAATGAACTGTTCACAATAAACTCTCTTTTCTCGAAATCCTTGGTTTCATGGCATTCACCTCTGTGTGCACTGGGCAATGAGACCACTTTGGGAGACAGCAGTATTAGTGAAGAAAATCTACAATGTATTTTATAGCATGATTCGGTGGTATGCTCCCCTTTATTTTCTTCCTACATGCAAACAGAAAGTCCTTTTATTCTTGTCTACATGGAATATTTTTGTACATTCTAAAGAGGAAATTAAAGAAGCAATCAACTGTTCATCAATAAGGAAAGATTTTGTTTGTGATTCATCTTCGTAGCCTTCTGTCTCTTTCTTTCCATACCTGTTTCTTCTCTATTCCCCAGTGCTAATAGGGCATTTCCCACCACCATATTCTGAGGAGAAAGGTGTAGGGCTGTTGAGAAGAAAGCTGGTGCAGCAGCTGTTTGCTTATCCACAATACGCCAATTCCCAAAGCACTCAGCCCTCGCATGTGAAATTGAAATGCAAAGTAGTACCAAAATATAAGCACACATTTCCAGCTATGGTAGGTCATCCTTTTTGCCTTCTCTGATTCATAAAAATGCACACACAACCTAAATAACTGGCCACCTTCCTTAAGGTCCCATTTTGATATGAGTGGTATTTTAAAATAATAGCATAACTTGCTAAAGGAAGAAAGAACTATTAAGAGATTTGAATTCCAATTAACTGTCTGTGATTGCTTTGTAGCTCTGGGTTAATTGCATTGAGAATTTCAGAGATCAATGTTTTCAGAGGTTGGAAAGGACAGGGTCCTTGAGGCTTGCAAAACTCCTCAATAGCCTTTGAGACTATCAGTTAAACTTCAGTTATCTTGGAAATTCACTTAAAGAGTGCTTCTCATTTCCCCAAGTGATAAAAATGAGGAAGATTTTCTATTCCTTTGCATATTCATATTGGACTGTTCTTTTCATTTTTCTCAGAGTCTTCCTTTCTCCTTTGTCTTCCTAATCATTTGATTCATGGAAACCTTCAAAATAAAACTATTGTTGGAATCAAAGAGGAGTAAAAAATGCTTTTACATATCAATCCTGGGAAAACCATATATGTGTGTATATACATATATATAACTAATTACCATTAATTAAAGTTTATTATGTGTCATTCAGTACAGGCTTTCTTTATATCAATTCATTTAAACTTTATAGAAATCCCATGAGACAGTATCCTCATATTACATGCAGAGAAACTGGGATTTAAGCAAGAAAAGCTTTGCTCCAAAACTTATGCTACTAACAATAAAGCTATATAAAGAGCTGGTAAGAAATTACAAAGATGAGTGTATCCTGTCTTTCCCTCAGGGAGTGCACTTGGAAATAAAAAACAGTACTAGGGGTAGAAAAACATGGGGCATTTCCCATGTCTTTCTCCTGCTTTAATGTTCCTGCTCAACTTTTTCCTCTTCATTTATTTCTCCCATTCATGTTGAATAACTTAGGACTTTGTGAGAAAAAAGACACATGGCCAGACTCTCTTCTCCTTTGTTGAGTTCTGGTTGCCAGAAGAAGAGCTGGTGCTCCAAGCCGTTTTCAGCCTAGACCTTGAGGAAAAGACCTACAATTTTCCAATATGGAACTCCACTTCACAGCTAAGTCTGTCTAATGCTGGAGTGCAAAACCAGCAATTCACCACCAGCTCTATCTCTAACAAAGATGGCATTTTGACTTCCATATGGTTGTGTCCTTTATTTTTTATCAGTCAATGCATAACTTTGACAGTATGGGAGGGGCGGGTCAGGCATTTAATTTAGTAGTTCTGTCAAATGCCAGCACAGTGCTAAAGGGTAAATGATGTTTCAGAGCTGGTGAACAAAATGTTACAGGAGCCAGTGAAGGAAGTCACCAATTCTGCCATGAGATTAGAGGCAGGCTTCATAGAGTTGGTGACATTTCAGCTCAGTCTAGACATAGGAATAATAATTTTCCAGAAGAAGCTGGGAAAGATGAAAATTTTAGGTGGATGAAAAATATTGCCTATGTAACATGAGTACAACCCCAAAGCATGGCATGCTTTGGAGCATTAATCTCTTTTTAATTAGACCACATGGCACATGGTGAAATGGGCTGAGTGTTAAAATCAGAGAGATTGTAATGTCAGATGATGTAACTGAAGCATTTTTTATTTGGTATGTAACACAATGCTCACAGAGGTCTATTGTGTGGGTAATTATCATATTCCAAGGAAGCTAAGTCTGGCAGCAATGTAAAAAATGGCCCCTCCTTGGGAAAGACCAGAAAGCTGTCTCATACAAGATTTGCAGAAAAGGTGAAGATACATGTCGCAGTATATAATTTAAGATTCAATAACAGCTTGGATATCAGTGGCTAGGGAGATTTTCTTGACATTTAGCAAATAATACATTAATACAATTTCTTTTATGCCTTATGCACATAAAATGAAATACTAAATGATATACCTTAAGTAAGTATCATAGAAAAAAAGACTATAAAATTCACTTTACATATACCATTTTCAGATTTATAAAATATAAAAATAAGCTTAAGATGTTATTCCAAATTTCTGTTCCATTGATTATTGTAGACTAGATACACTGATAAATCTGTTCAGTATAAAACACACCAAAATACTGGATAAAACATGTTTTAAATTTTTCTAAATTCACAGCCCAGATAA
>PVIY010062854.1:0-10710 GCA_004026745.1 Myrmecophaga tridactyla | reverse complement strand
CCCACTGCACAGCTCTGCGTGTGCACACGCGTCTCCTCCCACTACACTGCTCTGCGTGTGCACACGCGTCTCCCCCCACTGCACAGCCCTGTGCGTGCACACGTGTCTAAGGTCAGGCACGGAGGCCCTTGGTGGTCCCCCAGTGGCTGAGTAAAGCTCTCCAGCATCCCATTGCTGCTCTCAAACCCCAGGGTATAGGTAGATCACAGCTGAGGCTATACATGAGGTGGGTCACTGGATGGATCCCACTTCTGTTCCCTCCTCTGGGATCCTGCAGTAGACAGAACAGCCAGGAAGGGGGAGAGACAGGGACAGAGCCAAGACTAAGAGCCCAGGCCTGCCAGCCCCTCGTCAGGGTGTTCATGCCACCAAGACCTCTTCCCAGGGCTTGTGTGTGTTTGATCCAGGCAGAGAGTGGGGTAGAGCCAGGGCCAGTAAGGGGAAGTCCCCCAGGGGCTGGCCACAGCCTTGCGGGCAGCGGTCCTGAAGGGAGAGGCTTCTGAGCAAGTCGGGCTTGGGGGCACCTTGCCCAGCCCCAGCATCGTACCCTCCCTCATGAGGGCCCCAGGCCAGCCAGGTTTGGGCTCCTAACACTTGGATGGATGTCACTGGCAGCAGGGGTGGAAGTGGCCCTGCTACCTTCTCTGTCCACTGCTGGGTGGCCAGGGGAGATGTGTCCCCACCACCCCAAAGGGAGCTGTTTTTTCTCATCAGTGAGGGGTCTGGATCCCCGAGCTCATTGTGCCAGCCTGCGGAGCTGTCTCCTAATCTCCTTTTCCCTGATGGGGAAGAATCTTCTTGTAAAACCTCCCCCTTTTTGGGGAGTGATCGTGGGTCAAGGGGCAGGATAGATGCTAGTCATTCAAGGCCAGGGTGCTTGGTCTCTGGGGAGCAGCTCGGAGTCACCCAGGCCTGGGTGAGCACCTAGCTTACCCCATCCTGCTGGGTCCCCTTGGAGGCTCTTCCTCGTGGCACAGGCAGTGCCTCAGGCCTCTGAGGGACTTTATTGCTAGGAAAAGCCATGCCTGGGCTGGGAGCTCAGCCGAAGCAGCAACACTGCTCTGGGCAAATTTCCTGGTCCTGTAAGGAAATGCAAATCTGAGCTCAGTGTAAAATTCAAGCAAGGCAGAGATGGGTGGCCAGAAAAGCTCATCTCTTGCTCTGTTTCCACTGTCTCCAGAAATGCCTTCTTTTAGTGGCTCAATATAACTCTTCCCAGATTCATACACATCTCAGACTCTAGGCAGGCTGGCAGCTTTGTGTTGGCCAGACCCTCAGGTAGCCCCGGGGTGTGGACCCAGAGCGGTGGCCCTCAGGCCCCTCTGGACTTGGGTAAAAGTGAGGTGCTAGTGCAATGGTTTGCTGCTGTCTTTGGTCCCTCCAGGCACGCATGCTTTATATGTTTAGTCTGTTTGTTCCCAGACCCCAGGAAAGTGGCCGGGTTTCTCTGTCCTCCTGGCTGGCCCCCCTCGGGGGCGAGAAGCCTGCTAGGGTTGGAGCCACATGCCTAGCAGCTGTAGGAGATCTCGGTTTTGAGGCATTGTTGGAGGTACCAGCCTGTTGGGTTTGGGCTGGAATTTGGTCAGAGGGTTTGATTTGCCCTTAAAATTGGAAAAAGGAAGTTTTAGAAAGTCACCTTGAAGTCTTAATTGTGTTCAGAGCTTTAGTGCTGCGTCGAGGCTTGGGAGGGAAAAAAGCGCATGCCAGCAACATTTGTGAACGGCTGTTCTGATCTCACAGAAACATAGTTGCCTCTTTTACCTTTTATGAACACGTTAAGGGAAAAGAACACGAGGTAGGCTAAATTTTTTTTTAAAGTCAGTGTCGAATAAAGAGAGACTTCATTCTCAATTTATTGTAGATTTTAAAGATGAAGCTCTTGAGAAGAATTGCAGGCTGACCTAAAGCCATCATTTAGGTTTCTCCCAACATGCAGAGCCTTTGGGGATCGAAGGCAGGTTCTAGATGCATCCCAAGATGTTTTCTGGGCAGGCCTCTCACGGAGTGGTGCACATCCCTGGCATGCCGTGTCCTGGAGTTGACAGCAAGACGGTGGCTGGTTGGCTCCTAGATAACAATGTCCAAACTCTGGGGCTGGGCTTGATGGCTTCATCCAACCGCGTCTGCATCCCCCCCCTCCCCTCCCCACCTGCCCACTGACCAGGCATTAGCTTCCTTCCTGTTTGTCCTGGCCAAAGAAACACGGATGGATGCTAGGGCCCACACCCCCTGTGGCCCTCCACCTTTGCAGAGTTTTAGGAGCTGCTGCTGGGTTCCCCGTGGACACAGAAATTAACTGTCTCATCCTGTGAGCTGCATGGGCCCCTGGGAACACAAAACGTCCCCATGCGCAGAACGGGCCTGTGGGTGAGGATGGGTTTACAGTGGTGTCTGCCCGGAGCCCCGGGTTTCCAGATTGAGGCCCCCTGTGTCTGGTCTCTGGCCTCTCCCCTGTGGACCCTCAGGCTCCCTGTCCCCCCCGCCTCTCACCCTAGGGTAGGGGGCTGTCCTGCCCAGCCAGCTGGTACTGCTTATGGAGCTCGGACCTGGAGCCTGGGGGGCCCGGGTCGGGCCAAGGGGGTCTGGTAAGCACCACACATGCTCTCTGGCTGCCCCCAGTCACGCATACCGCTTGTGTATTTGCAGAAGAAGATGGACAGCCGGGAGTACCCAGATGCCCAGGGCTTTGCGGCCGACATCCGGTTAATGTTCTCAAATTGTTACAAGTACAACCCTCCGGACCACGAGGTGGTGGCCATGGCCAGGAAGCTGCAGGTGACTGCCAGCAGACGGGGGTGTTCCCGAGCCAGGGGGGCCCACTGGGCACAGCCATATGAGCACGTCGGAGCTCCACAGCCCTTGGATATGGGGTGGGGGCCTAGGAGAGATGAGCATCCTCTGAGAGGCCAGCTGGGGAGGGCCACAGGGGCCCTTGATTTGGGCACCCTATGTTTCCAGGGCAGCGACCGGGCTCCTGCAGCTCCGAGCCTGGCTCTGGGGACATGGTGCTGACCAGACTGGCCTCTACCTACTAGGACTTGCAGGCTGGCATGGGGGCGTGAGCCTGCAGACAGAGGCTGCCGTTACCCAGAGGAACCTGGTACCAAGGGGAGGCTGCAGGGACCTCCAGGTGGTGGGAAGGGGTCAGAGGAGCTCGCTGTCTGCCCTCCTGCTGCCTTCGTCTAGCACATCGTGGTTAGCATCCGGGGAAGGCTTAGCTGCCAGGCAGGCGGTGCAGCCTGGGGCCGTTTGCCTTGATGATGCTTGTCTGGTAGCTTTTCCAATAGCCAAAGTTAAAGGTACATTAGAGAAACTGGGAAAAGACGGGTCAGTAGAAGGAAAGCAGGGCGCTTTTCAGCGTTACCTTTGGCACGGCTGCACACAGAAGGTGGTCTCCCCTGTGCTCCTCTGCCAAAACCCAGGGCTGTGCGCCCAGCTGTGCTGCTGGTCCTGCTGGCTGTCGGCTCTCGTAAATAACATGGGCGATGTTTTGAATTTGTACAGTCAGGACTTTGCTTTCGGAGGAAAAACTAAAAGTTACATCATGCCTTAGGAACATGTATACTATGTGTGCTATAAATGCACAGTAGCATATAAATGTAAGCACGTCATGTTTTCACAGGACCTGGAACATCTGTCCTGTGAGATAGTCTTTTGCTCAGAACCATTTTTAAAACCCTGTAGAGTAGCTTATGGTTTCACCCTTGACTAAATGGGAGCAAAGGAAACAAAACCGAGAGGTGAGGAGAAAGACCCCCCTTCCCCCCAACCTGGGGTCCCGCTGACCCCTCCCCTGTGTGGCAGGTACGTGGTGGGCCCTGCCTGTTGCCCCCTCGCGGGGCTGTTCCTAGAGACCCCAGGTTGCCGGAGAGAGCCGCCTGGACCCTGGTTTTATTCAGCAGCGCTGCTCACTGTTTGCTTTTTGTCTCGAGCCTGGAGGCCTTTGTGAGATGCCTGCCCCTTGTGCCTCTGGCCTGTGTCATTCCCTGCGTGAGCACAGCAGCCAGCAGGAACATACGCGGAGCGTTGAGGCGTCCGGCTCTGGGTGTTCCCAAGAAGGGCAGCCCTTGCCAATGGGACTAGAGGCTAATGAACCCCAATCCCGACAGTGACCACCCAATGACTTTAAACCCCAAGCTCTGGGGGCAGGAGTTGCCAGACAGATGTGCCTGCCAGGCTGTTCGCAGACAGGCTGAACAGGGCCTCTCAGGCCCTGGCTCTGCGAGGCCAGCATGTCCTGGGCGCCTGTCCCAGAGGGGGCTCTTCAACGGATGCCCGGCCAGTGGGTTCAGCATGAGCTCAGCCCTCACCTGCATTTGCTCTCACTGCTCAGCCCTGTCTGGGTGGACCTGAGCTTTGCGGCCCCGGGCCTGGGGACCCTTGGTGATGTGAAAGCTGTGCGTCTTCAGAGCCACTTAGAACACGACTTTGGTCTTTCTGGCCACCTCTGAAGCCTAACTCAGAATGAGGTGTGATGCTACAATAAATCCACAGGGTAAAGAGTTAGGAAAATGCAAACCAGCTCCCACAGCTCTGCAGCTGGGGCCCCTGCAGACAGACGGTCAAAACCAAGGGAAGGCCTCTTCTTTAGCAGTAGGGGGCACACGGGGAGCCTGGGCCTGGGCTAGAATGACGCACAGATGCTCTAAATGAGGCTTATACGCTTGGTAAGGGGCTTCCCTGCCCCTGGAAGTCTAGCCCCTGGCACTAGCATGTGGCAGGTTTGTGCTCAGAAGTGGGCAGCTGCAGCCTCCTGGCAGAGCCTACCCTCCCAGAAGCCCAGGGCACGGCTCCCCAGTGTGGTCAGGAAGAAGAGGCCTCTCAGGAGCTCAAGGTGACCCTGTTCTCCCGTAGGATGTATTTGAGATGAGGTTTGCCAAGATGCCGGATGAGCCCGTGGACACGCCCGCACCGCCGGCCCCGGTGGCCCCTGTGGCAAGCAAGGGCACGGAGAGCAGCCGCAGCAGCGAGGAAAGCTCCTCCGACTCGGGCAGCTCGGACTCCGAGGAGGAGCGGGCCACCAGGCTGGCGGAGCTGCAGGAGCAGGTGAGGGGCCCCCGGCAGTGGTGGACTTGGGGCTGCGGGAGCTTCCCTGGGTACCTGGCCCCCCTGAACCTGAGGTTTGCCCTTTTCCTTTTTGTCTCCTTTCTACAAGCCTGCAGCTGCAGGGTTCCTTCCCTAGGAACGTCCCCAGAAAGGGTCCTAGGGAAGGTGAATGAACTGTGAGCAGACACGTGTGTCCTGGGGCGCACCAGAGACCTGGGGGCTCTGGGGTAGGGCTCAGTGGCCACTCGGGCCTTGTCCTGTTCCAGAATGTTCTGAAAGGCATGTGCAGAAGCCCACAGCACAGTGAGAGAGGTCTCTGGCAGGGGTGTGGGCACAGACTTCTGGGTCCTCTAGGAGGGAGACCGCCCATGTAGCCTCTGACCAGTAACCCTGGGCACCCCCCCCGCCCCGCCTTGCTTTCCTCGTTTGCACAATGGGATGCACGTCCTCTTCTTTTGAGTCATTTTGAGAAAGAATTGGGGAAAACGTAAGGTGTTTTCCTGAGTGTATGGCAGCTCAGCGGTTCCTAGAGTGCAGAGGTGGCCAGGGCAGGAGGGAAGGGAAGCAGATGCCAGTCAGGACAGTGTCCGGGGGGGTCAGGTCACACGCGGGATGGCCCTGCCACCGCTGAGGGGGGCACTGCGTGTTTCAGGTTGAGCTGGGCCTCTAGGGGAGACCTCAGCTCTGCAGCCCAGTGTATGCAAGCGCTGGCTCTGTGGGGATCAGGAGTGCTGGGCCTGCCCGCTATGTGAACCCACATGGAGCCCATCCATCCCCCAGACCGCCCCCACAAGGGGCTGGGAGGGAGGCTGAAAGGCTGGGCTTGTGTTGGGTACTCGGTAAATAAACATCTTTCACCCCACGGACATGCGGAAGTTGCTGTTTCCTTCTCCTTTGTGTGAGCCATTAGGCCTCTAGGGCTGCCTCATCCCAGTAACAGTTGTGGTTAATATGGAAACATTCTCTCCCACCGGCCAAGTACTTCAGCTTTCGCTGGCCTGGCTCATGCCCCCAGGGACCCCCCCCCCCCCCAGGAAACTGGGGCCTTGTCCCCATCTTGCATGAGGAACTAGAGGTCCCAGAAGGCTGAGTCACTGCCCAGTGGCCACACAAATAGTGAGTGGCAGAGCTGGGAGTGGATGAGGCTGCCCGGGAACAGGGCTGACCACGCTGGTGAGGCCACTCAGAGGGCACCCCGGGCGCTCCTGTGCCTCATCTGGGCATGCAGCACCGTGTCTGGGGGGCCCCTGCTTAGCCGCATGGGGGGCTGTGCTGCTCTTTTCCAGCTGAAGGCCGTCCACGAGCAGCTGGCCGCCCTGTCTCAGGCTCCTGTGAACAAACCAAAGAAGAAGAAAGAGAAGAAGGAGAAGGAGAAGAAGAAGAAGGACAAGGAGAAGGAGAAGGAGAAGCACAAAGCGAAGACTGAGGAAGAGAAGAAGGGCAAGGTGGTCCCGCCAGCCAAGCAGGCCCAGCAGAAGAAAGCCCCCACCAAGAAGGCCAACAGCACCACCGCGGCCGGCAGGTGGGGCTCTGAGCCTCGGGCCTGGGCTGCGCGTCCTGGCTCTCCTTACCTAGACCCCTCACGCAGGAGACTTCAGGGCTGGGCTGGTTTGCTTGGAGGACAGGGCGGGAGGCTGGTGGTCCATAGAGATCCTGGAAACCAGATGCGACCTCTCAGCTGCCAGGGCTGGTGGCCCTGATCACGGGCGTCACAGCACACACTGCCTGGCGGGGACTTGGCTGTTCTTGAAGCTGTCGAAGCGTTTCCCTGACTGGGGCAAAGGATTTCTGTCTGTGGGCCATGGAGGTTTGTTGACTTGGGCTCTTGGCCTTCCATTCCTGGCTTGCCCGGTAGACAAGGAGAAGGAGGTCAGGGTGATGGAATTGTGTCTCAGCACTGACTCAGCTACCAGGTCCGCTCGGCCTTCTTATTTGGCTCCCGTGGTATACCAGGCACTGCCTTGCGGGATTCCAGCCGCAAGCGTGCAGCAGCGGTGGTGCAGGGGGAGTGTGCCAGCTGCGGGCCTCAGCTCAGGTGCCCAGGGCTCGGGCACCTGGCGCAGGTCGGCTGGAAGAGGGGAGCACACGTGAAGCCGTAGAGACCAGTGGATCGTGCTGTCTTGAATGGAGGCAGGGTCAGCACCCTGAGAAAGGACAAGTGGGGCCGCAGGAATGGTTGGCTGGGACTTTGTTAGGGTGTTTGGGTTTTATCCTAAGAGCAAGTGAAGTGAGTCATAAAGGAGTCAGAGAGGGCTTGTGTGCCTCAGCACCCAAGTGCTGGCCTCTGGGCGGGGATCGGGGAGGAGAGGGGTGAATGCAAGGACTTCTTGGGGGCAGGTGTTGGGGTGGCGCGGAGAGACACCTGTTATTGTCAGAACTGTTGGGGAGAGAACAG
Organism: Myrmecophaga tridactyla; assembly: GCA_004026745.1. Taxonomy (NCBI): domain Eukaryota; kingdom Metazoa; phylum Chordata; class Mammalia; order Pilosa; family Myrmecophagidae; genus Myrmecophaga; species Myrmecophaga tridactyla. The sequence continues at coordinate 3,269 of PVIY010062854.1, read as the reverse complement.
ACAGGCCTTCATGACTGAGAGTAGAGAAGGGAGAAGAGGGGTGAATGAAAGGACTTCTTGGGGGCAGGTATTGGGGTGGCGCGGAGAGACGCCTGTTATTGTCAGAACTGTTGGGGAGGGAGAACGGACAGGCCTTCATGACTGAGAATAGAGAAGGTGCTTCTGGGATCCTGGGGTTTGGACTTGGGTAACTTGGGGTGGGTGAGGAGTGGCTGTGGAAATAATCAGTGTTTTCTTTCCCATCCTTCTCTTTTTCTTACCTTCTTTTTTCCTTTCTTTCCTTCATGCAGAAATCAGTTTTTCCCATCCTGTCTTTGGTTTTGGTATAAGGGCAGTGCTTATCTAGAAAGGGAGTTGGGAAGTAGTCCACTTCAGTTTTCCTTCAATATTTGGGAGAATTCACCAGGGAAACCAGCTGGGCCTGGAGTTTTCTTTGTTGGAGGTGTGCATTCAATTATTTTAATTAGAAGATTGACAGATTATCATTTTCTCTTTTAACAAGTGTTGCTGGCTTGTGTCTTTCAAGGTATTGTTGCATTTCACCTAAGTGTCAAGTTTATAGGCATAGATTTGTTCATAGCCTTCCCTTATCCTCTGATACTGTCTGTGGGGCTGGGAGTGATGTATCCTTTCTTTCATTCTTGATATTGGTCATTTGTGTCTTTTTTTCTTGGTAAATCTGATGGGAGACATAAATTTTATTGATCTTTTTAAAGAATCAGTATGTGGTTTTATTGATTTGTCTCTTTTCAATTTCATTCATTTCTGATCTTTTGCTATTTTCTTCTGCTTACTTTAGACTTAATTTGCTCTTCTTAAAAGCTTAGATTTTTTTGTTTGAGACCTTCTTTTCTAATGTAAGTATTTAATGCGATAAATTTCCCTCTAAACCCTGCTATAGCCGCACCCTACAAATCTTTTCTCCCAGTCTGTGGCTTGCCTTTTCCCTCTTTTTAATGCAATTTTATTGATACATATTTTATATACATATACATAACAATCCAAAGTGCACAATCATAGTTCACAGTATTATCATATAGCTGTGCATTTATTATCACAATTGATTTTTGAAGATTGTCATTACTCCAAAAAGAATAAATAAGACTAAGACTGAAAAAAGAACACCCAAAACATCCTGTCCATACCCCCTATTATTTATTTTTTGCCTTTATTTTCTTTCTCAACTGTCCATACCCTAGATAAAAAGGAGTGTCAGTCACAAGGTTTTCATAATCAGTCACACCTTGAAAGCTATATAGTTATACAGACATCTTCAAGAATCACAGCTATGGGACCACAGCTGAACAGTTTCAGGAATTTTCCGCTAGCTACTCCACTACACCAAAAACTGAAAAGGGGTTTCTATGTACTGCATAGGAATAACCCCCAGAATGATCTCTTGGCTTTATTTGAAATCTCTCAGCCACTGAAACTTTATTTTGTTTCATTTCTTGTCCCCCTTTTGGTCAAGAAGGCTTTCTCAGTCCCACGATGCCTCGTTCCCAGGAGTCATGTCCCCCATAGTGGGGAGGGCAGTGAGCTCACCTGTCCAGTTGGCTTCGAGAGGGAGGCCACATCTGAGCAACAAAAGAGGTTCTCTGTGGTGTACTCCACAATTTTTGATATGTTGTACTTCATTTTCATTTTGTTCAAAATAGTTTCAAATTTCCTTTGAGACTTCCTCACTCACCCATGGGTTGCTTAGAAGTGTGTTGTTTAATTAGCAGCTATTTGGGGATTTCCCAGCTATCTTTCTCTTACTGATTTCTAGTCAGAGGACATACTCTGTGTAACGTCACTGTCTGTAAAATTTTGTTTTATGGCCCAGAATGTGGTCTGTTTTAGTGACTGTTCCATGTGTACTTGAAAAGGCTGCATTCTGCTGCTGTCAGGCAGAGTGCTGTGTAAAAGTCAGTTAGGAAAAAGCTGATGAAAAATCCCACACGACAGCACAACGTCAGGCCGGTGCAGCTGGTCGCATCGTTCAGGTCTTCTGAATTCCTGCTGATTGGCTTGTTCTATTAATTACTGAGAGAAAATTGTTGAACTCTCCAACCATAATTGTCGATTTTCCTATTTTCCCTTCAGTTCTACTATTTTGCTGCATGTATTTTGAAGCTTTGTTTTTAGGTGCAGACACATTGAGGGTTGTTACATCTTCTTGGTGGGTTGATCCTTTTATTATATAATAATGTCTCTGTTTTTCCCTAATAATATTCCTTGTTCTGAAGTCTGCTTTGTCTGAAATTAATATAGCCAATCCAGCTTTCTTTTGATTAGTGTTTGGACTATATTTTCCCATCTTTTTACTTTTAATCAACCTATATTGTTATAGTTAGCATAAGGCTCATGTGGAAACTGCATATATTGGGTCTTCTCTTTTATTCAGTGTGATCATCTGTGTCTTTTAATTGGTGGGTTTGGATGATTTATATTTAGTGTGATTATCAACGTGGTGGGATTTAGGTCTACATTTCATTATTTTCCGTCTGTCTTCTCTGCTTTTTGTTCTACTGTTCCCCTTTACTGCTTTCCTGTTGATTATCATTTGAACACAGAGGTCAGCTTTTGACCTGTTGGGTTTGAGATGCCTGAGGTGGGAGGGACATTGAAGGGAACTGACTGCCCCAGGACACTTCAGCTGGGAGCGGCCTCTGGCTGAAACATTCGAATCCTCAGACAGTTTGCGTAGCTTTCCTGTCTTGGAGGACTGGTTTGGGTGTGACCCCTGGTGAGAGAGTGGGGTCCAAGGAGCGGTCGCTGTTGGGGAGGAAGGAGGCCCGGCAGGGCAGGCAGGGGCTTGGGGCGGGGGCAACGGGCTCCAGCGGATGCGCCTCAGCTCTGCGTCTGTGTGTCCTGCCGCAGGCAGCCGAGGAAAGGCAGCAAGCAGGCTTCGGCCTCCTACGACTCGGAGGAGGAGGAGGAGGGCCTGCCCATGAGCTACGATGAGAAGCGGCAGCTGAGCTTGGACATCAACCGGCTGCCCGGGGAGAAGCTGGGCCGCGTGGTGCACATCATCCAGTCGCGCGAGCCCTCGCTCAGGGACTCCAACCCCGATGAGATCGAGATTGACTTTGAGACTCTGAAACCCACCACTTTACGAGAACTGGAGAGATATGTCAAGTCTTGTTTACAGAAAAAACAAAGAAAACCATTCTGTAAGTTGTCTGGGGCAGCCCGCGGTGCTGCAGCCTCCCTGCCCTTCACTCCCTGCCTCCCAGGTGTGTCTCCGGCCCTGGGCAGAGACCCAGGCACCCCTCTACGGAGTG
>PVIY010062853.1:0-10712 GCA_004026745.1 Myrmecophaga tridactyla | reverse complement strand
TCCTTCTTTTTACCTTTACTCATAGTCTTCCTTTCTACACTCTTCTCCACACCTCTCTCTTCTGTCTTTTCGTATCTGTCTCTAGTGCTCCCTTTAGTATTTCTTGCAGAGCTGGTCTCTTGGTCACAAATTCTCTCAGTGATTTTTTGTCTGAAAATGTTTTAATTTCTCCCTCATTTTTGAAGGACAATTTTGCTGGGTATAGAGTTCTTGGTTGGCAGTTTTTCTCTTTTAGTAATTTAAATATGTCATCCTACTGTCTTCTCGCCTCCATGGTTTCTGCTGAGAAATCTACACATAGTCTTATTGGGTTTCCCTTGTATGTGATGGATTGCTTTTCTCTTGCTGCTTTCAAGATCCTCTCTTTCTCTTTGACCTCTGACATTCTGACTAGTAAGTGTCTTGGAGAATGTCTATTTGGATCTATTCCCTTGGGGTACGCTGCACTTCTTGGATCTGTAATTTTAGGTCTTTTGTAAGAGTTGAGAAATTTTCAGTGATCATTTCTTCCATTAGTTTTTCTCCTCCTTTTCCCTTCTCTTCTCCTTCCGGGACCCCCACGTATATTTGTGCGCTTCATGTTATCATTCAGTTCCCTGAGTCCCTGCTGATATTTTTCCATTTGTTTCCTTATAGTTTCTGTATCTTGTCCGATTTCAGATGTTCCGTCCTCCAGTTCACTAATCCTAACCTCTGTCTATTGAAATCTACCATTGTAGGTTTCTATTTTTTTTTTCTTCTCTTCTACTGTATCTTTCATCCCCATAAGTTCCGTGATTTGTTTTTTCAGACTTTCCATTTCTTCTTTTTGTTTGTTCCTTGCCTTCTTCATATCCTCCCTCAATTCATTGATTTGGTTTTTGATGAGGTTTTCCATGTCAGTTCGTATATTCTGAATTAGTTGTTTCAGCTCTTCTATCTCATTTGAACTATTGGTTTGTTCCTTTGACTGGGCCATATCTTCAATTTTCCTTGTGTGATTTGTTATTTTTTGCTGGAGTCTAGACATTTAATTACCTTAATTAATTTATTCTGGTGATTGCTTTTACTTCTCTTACCTAGGGTTTTCTTGGTAGATGAATTTGTTGTCTATCTGTTCTTTGACCTTCAGTTCAACTTTTTCTGGACCTCTAGTTTAGGTTTTGTTTAACAGAGGATAATTTTTCAGTTCTTGTTTTCTTGTTTCTTGCCCTGCTTGTATGGTGCCTTTTCCTTCCCCACCCTTAGGAGGGTCTGCATAGGTATTATATACTCGAGCCGGGTTTTCCCGAACTAAACTGGCCTCCTTTCAGGGGGAAGGAGTCACCTGCGTCAGTTTTCCCTGAGGGTGAGACCCAGCAGGTTAAAAGACTTTCCTGTGAAGTCTCTGGGCTGTGTTTTTCTTATCCTGCCCAGTATGTGGTGCGTCTGCCTGTGGGTTGCACCAGCAAAAGATATTGCACTTTTAACTTTGGAAGGCTCTCCCTGCTGGAGGCGTGGTCGAGACAGAGGAGAGATTGTAGGCTGGTTTTAATGGCTTCAAATTGCCAAGCCCTGGGGTCTGAATTCCTTGAGGGAGGGATTCCACCTGAGTTGGGCTTCACCCCTCTCCTGGGGAAGGCACAGGTGGGAGACAGCCCTGAAAGCAGTCCATTTCTGCCTATGCCTGGGGCAGTTGCAGCCTGAGAAGTCCCGCCGCTGAATCCAGAGGCTGGCAAGTCACCGTAGAAACACAGCCACTAAGACCTCTGTTTCCTCCCCTTTCCTCTTTTTCCATGAGCCCAATGAGCAACCTGTACCTTGACCAGGTTTAGAGTCTCTTTCCTTTCCCTCTGGGAAGCCGCCTGTGGGGGAGGGGTGCCGGGAGCCGGCCAGTGTGGCTTGAGGAACTCACGGTTTTGGGGAGGCTTGTAGCCGGTCCAGCTGGTCCAGACTGGGGTACGCTGTGTGTCTGGTCACTGACGTGGCCCCAGGAGCTGTTCTGTACTGTTTCTGGTTATTTAGTAGTTGTTCTGGAGGACGAACTAAAACGCACACATTGCTAAGCCGCCATCTTGGCCCCTCCCCTCCAGTATATTTTTAATTTAGTCTACTGTATCTTTCATTTCTGTGAGATATGCCATTTTTCTTTTTTTACCTCCCAAATTCTTCTTTATGCTCTTCTAGTGTCTTCCTGATATTTTGCTTTATAAATACCCTTGAGTAGTTGTTTCATAGTCTATGTCCCCTCTGGAATTTTGGTTTGGTCATTTGGCTGAGCCATTTCGCTTGGATCTTCATGTGTTTTGTGATTTTCTGTTGTGTTCAGGGAATTTGATCATCTTGTTATGGTTATTTTGCAAGTTGATTTCCTTCACTCTTCTAAAGTTCTGTATTTACTTGTTTTTGTTGAACGTTTTCTCGTTTTTTGCTGAATGTTTCCTTTTGCACTTTGTTGGTTATTCTCCATCAAATCAAAGTCCATATCTCATGTAGGATACAGTTCAACTTTATGGGTCTATTAGAAGCTAGGCCGGGGTGCACGGGCACTCCAGTGGCAGAATAGCTGCCCACCACGCAGGAGATCCAGGCTCAACTCCCAGCTTATGCAAAAAAAAAGAAAATAGGAATATGAAGAAAAAAGAAGAAGGAAGAGATGATAACAATAATAAAATAAAATAATAATATGTTTGAAACACATAAACAAGAACAACAGTGAAATATACCTCAACAGTAGTATAACAGTATCAAAAGGAGACATCCCAGAATAAACTGGGAGTGAAGTCAAGCTGGTGCCCACCAAACAGAGAGAAAATATAAGAGAAAAATAATAGTAATAATAAAAGTAAATGAAATGGAATAACAAAAATATGCAAGATAAAAAAATAGGAGACAAAGAATAAAAATATATGTGAAATTCCTATAAAATAAAAAGTGATGAAAAGAACAATTAAACTACTAATAAAAATGTTTAGAAAGAATCTGCTTTTAAAAAGGCGAAAAGAAAAAAAGAATATTAAGAAAAAAATAAAAATAAAAACCTAGGCAGATTGGGAGTTAGCTTGCCTGCGCTTCTGCCTTCTCTCCAAATATCGAGGCTCCTCCCTCAGGCTCCCCACTCCCTGTCTGGTGCAGGCAACCAGCAGGTACTGGCCCAGCCAGCAGATGGCGGTCCCGAGTATCCTCTCAGCTCCACCCTTCCTCGTGGCAGTGACTCAAGGTTAGCATACTGAACAGGAGGGCAGCTCCTGGCCCAGTGTGGCTCATTGACTGGTCTCTGTCAGGAGCCACTCAGTGCCTGGGGGATCAGCTGATTCACAGTGCTGGTGGGTCTGCCGGACACGGTGTCTGCAGACTGGCTATTCCTGCATCTGGCCCAGAGATCGCTCCCTCTCCTCCCTGTCCCAGGGTCTGGCCGCAGGGTAGATGATCGGCCTGCCACTGGTCATCCAGAGGTGCTGTCCACTATGACCACATGGGGAGGTTTCTCCAGCCAGCAGCCGTGTAGATTAGAGCTGAGGACTGTCAGCTCCCTCCTATCGCAACTGCCGTGGGCACTGCAGCCCGCCTCGTAGGGATCCCAGTTATCCAACCTACTCACTCTTCCTGACTGATCCTGCAGACACTGTCCTCCCCAAAACTGCCTAAAGACTCTCCTTGTTTACTCACACCTTGGGACCTGCAGTCCTGGTCATTTTCTCCCTGTCCCCTATCTTGTTTCACAGAGTGGGAGTGACCTCACTCCATTCTGCTCTGCCATCTTCCTGGAAGTCCTGCCAGTGGGATTTCGATAGGAATTGCGTCGACTCTGTAGATCAGTGTGGAGAGTATTGAAACCTTAACAATAGTAAGTCTTCTGGTATATGAACACTGATCTCTTTCCACTTATTTAGGTTTTTGATTTCTTTCAACAATGTTTTCTAGTTTTAGCACTTCTTTTGTTAAATTTATCCCTAAGTATTTTATTCTTTCTGAAGCTATTGCAAATTAAATGTTTTTTAAATTTCATCTTTTTTAAATTCATTGCTAATAGAATTAATTTTTGAAGACTGATCTTGTATCTTGTAACCTTGTTGAACTTGTTTATTAGATCTTATACCTTTTTACCATTTTAGAATTTTCTATATACAAAATCACATGATCTGCAAATAGGCAGTTTTACTTTTTCCTTTCTAATCTGTATACCTGACACTCACTGATGATAAGTCTCCTATGAGTCTTATTGCCATATCTTTATAGATAATCTGGGTTTTTTCTCATGGCTTTTGAGATTTTTTTCTTTATTCTTAATGCTGTGCGGTTTTACCAAAATATGTCTTGACATCTATTTTTATTTATCTAGCATGGTTTTGGTGTGTACTTTTTTATATATCCTCACCCCTGTTATTAACACTTTGCATTAGTGTGGTACCTTTGTTACAATTTATGAAAGAATATTATAATGGTATTATTATCTACAGTCCATAGTTTACCTTAGGGTACATCCCCCTCCATACCACCCTAATATTAATACCTTGCATAGTGTGTTATATTGTTGTATTTCATGAACGAACATTTTTGTAATTATACTGGTAACCATGATCCGTCATTTACAAAAAGATTCATTGTGTTGTACAGTTTTATGTTTTATCTTTTAATTTTTGTTCTAGTGTCATATATATACACCTAAAATTTACCCTTTTGATCACATTCACATATGTAATTGAGTGATATTAATTACACTTACTCAATGTTGCACCATCACCACCATCCATTTCTAAAACTTTACAGTTAACCCAAATAGAAATTCTAAGCAAACTAAGCTTTAACTGCCCATTTCCTACCTCCAACCCAACCTCTCTTACCCTCTAAGTTCTAACTCTATGAATTTGCTTATCCTTTTATTCCATATCAGTGAGATTATACTGTATCTGTCCTATTGTGTCTGTCTTATTTCACTCAACATAATGTCTTAAAAATTCATCCATGCTCTCGCATGAACCAGGACTTCATTTTAATGCTGAATAATATTCCATTGCATGTATATACCACATTTTGCAGATCCATTCATCACTTGATGGATGCTTTGGGTGCTTCCAGTTTTCATCAAATGTGAATAATGCTGCCATGAACATTAATGTGCAAATTCTCGTCAAGTCCCTGCTTTCACTTCTTTTGGGTGTATACCCAGTGAAGTTATTGCCAGATGTTCTAGTTTGCCAGTTGCCGGAATGCAAAACACCAGAGACAGATTGGCTTTTAATAAAAGGATTTATTTTGATAGTTCTTCAGAGGAAAGGCAGCTAACTTTCCACTGAGGTTCTTTCTTACGTGGAAGACACAGGATGGTCTCTCCTGGTCTTCTCTCCAGGCCCCTGGGTTCCAACAGTTTTCCCCAAGGTGACTTCTTTCTGCATCTCCAAAGGCCTGGGCTGAGCTGCGGGTGCTGAGATGAGGAATGCCAAGCTGCTAGGGCTGTGCTACGTTGCGTTCTCTCATTTAATCATCAGCCAATTAAGTCAAACGTCCTTCATTGCACCAGGCACGCCTCCTAGCCAACTGCAGATGTAAATCAGCAACAGATGAAGTTCACGTACCATTGGCTTGTGTCCGCAGTAACAGAACTAGGTATGCTCACCTTGCCAAGTTGACAACTGAATCTAACTAACACACCAGATCATATGGCAGTTCTATGCTTAGCTTTCTGAGGAACTACCAAACTGTCTTCCACAGTGGTTGCATCATTTTATTCCCACAACAATGAATGAGAGTTCCTGTTTCTCCACATCCTCTTCAATACTTGTAATTTTGTCTTTTTTTTTTTTAAGAGTAACCTAGTGGTTGTGAAATGGTATTTCATTGTAGTTTTGATTTGCATTTCCCTAAGAGCTAATGATATCGAGCATCTTTTCATCTGCTTTCTAGCCATTTGTATATCCACTTTGGAGAAGTGTCTATTCAAGGCTTTTGCCCATTTTTTAATTGGGTTGTTTGTATTTTTGAGCTGTAGGATTTCTTTATATTGTTGTGGTTATTTAACCCTTATCCAATATGTGGTTCTCAAATATTTTCTCCTGTTGAATAGGTTATCTTTTCACTTTTATGATAAAGTCCTTTGAAGCACTACAGTTTTTAATTTTTTTTAATTTATCTGACTTTATTTAGCATACCAATAGTTTATCCTGGTAATAAATTAATATGTACAGTTATTAAAAAATGTTGGGTGCTTTCCAAGGAGGTGTACACTGGAGGTGTGTACTAAAGTGTTATGTAGAACCATTTAAACAGATTTCTGTATAATTTTCAAATCCAAGTGTATTTTGAAAAGTAGTCTCTTTCTCTGTAAACCATGATTTAGATAGTTTGAGTTTATAAAGGTTTCAGATGCCATTTTAGTGCCTGCAGCTACCAAATCTGACATCATAGAACTGACATTTCAGTAATCATTTGATCCTATCGCCTAATTATACAGATAGGAATCCACTGGTATTGTCAAAGATTACAAAAGCTAGTAAGAGGCAGAGCCTAGACTACAAATTGTTTCTTAGGAAGTTTCCAGAAATATGTTGGGCTAAATAAGGCACATATATCACATGGAACTCCAGTCATAGGTAAAACGACCCTGGTTTTACTTTCAGTTTAACATTAGATTGAATTCTGATGGTTCTTTTATAGTTCACAAATATATTTGGTGGTTCAGTTGCTTTGGAAACAAAATCTTTCTGACTATTGTAGTTCATCACCAATCACTGATTGCCAGTGTCATTTATGCTTCTTTTTTCCTGGGATATTTCAACTCTGGCAACTTTTCTTCCCATTTTTCTGAGCTCATAATAGACCTATGTCAAGGGTGTCCGTTCTTGTTTGAAATTCATCATCAGCAGGAGTTAACATGGTATTAACACCTACAAAACAATCAACATTTGAGTTTGAGGCAGCTCGTTTAGGTCAGTTATCACATATCCTGCTCTGTTCATTTGAACAGCCACTGATTCTGATCCGTTTTTGCTAAGTAGCTATGGATTACTTCAGGGGTGTCAGCATCCCAACATAGCAATAAGATTTCACAGCACACCAAGAGTATGCCATGTAATGAATGCTTCATAAGATGTACTGGTTTTTTATGTCTCAGCCCAATGGCTTCACATAACTATGCTGCAAGCCAAGGCTACACACTTGTTTTAATTTAAACTCCCAGTGAGTGTGTGTAGCACATTTATCAATCAATAAAAGAATGTTCAAATTCTAGCGAGCCAGTTTTCTCTTTAATTGCAGGAGCCATTTCCCAAACAACCTGCCAGACATCAGTTCTTTTTTTGACTTTGTATCTACACAAGAGAGTTGCATATATAAAGGGATATTTTGAATTTCCACATAAATGATTCTGATTTTGTGGTATTTCTTAGCACTGCAGCAAAGGAAGATGAATGGCTTATCTTCATATATCTTTTTCTCCAGAGCAATAGCTTGGTGAGAGTGCATGTGCCCCATGGGCATATCTATTCAGAATAGACCTCCAGTTTTCAAACTCATCTTCTGCAAATAGAAGCCACTGTAGAGGCTTCACCTCTTAGCTGCATTGGCATGATACTGTAATCATGCCGAAAGCATTGCCTCCAGCCACAAAGAATGGACCTCCATCTGAAATACAATTTCATTAGCCTTTTCTAAAAAGAAATAAACAAAACCTAGATACAGAACTGTATTTGTTCTGATCTGGCAAAATCATTCAAGCATCTTGTCTACTAAGTTCACGTTTGGCTCCTCTGTTAACAATTTTGCTTCCCTTGGCCTGCTTGTCTTTTTATCTTATCCTGATTTTCAAGGAACATACAGAATATTGAAAAGGAAACTCAGTAGTCCTTGCCCATTTCACTTTTTAATTTATCCTCTTTATTCATTAACTTTTACCCTAGAGAAATTATGACCTCACCATATTTTTTCTTTAATACCACAGCCAGCCCTGTATGTATCAAGCATAACAGAAAAGCCATGCTTAGCAGAGTATCAACATTCTAACCCTGACACAATTAAGGAGAGACTAATTTTCTTAAGTTTAGAATAGCAAGGTTGATGTCAAATTTCAAAGGAATGGGCTAATGTTAATAATCTTAATAACCAACTAAAAAATACAGTCCCTTTTTTTGTGAAGGAATACGCATGATTTTGAGGTAGATGATTCTGTTATCAGATACTGAAGTAATTAGGTTTAAGGTATAAAAATAGTTGAAACTGAGAGGGAAAAACATAACTGAATTGAAATTATCTTTTTAAAAATTTGGATGGAAACTTAAGAAAACTTGCAATTCAAAGTTTTGTACATAAAATCCAGGTATGTAATGCTGTGGCTTGCTTCTTTAATTGAAGGTGAACATAGCAGTTGATGAAAGAATCCACCATCTAACAGAACAACAAAGCACAAAAAGGTTGTCCTTGTGAAGAGACCTGTAACTCTGCATTTGATTTTTCCATCTTAGTTCATTCTCAGTAGTTTGAGATTTGGATTCTTACAGCCTTCTTCAGCATTTAACTAATTCTTTGTTGGTGGAAGGTGCCAGGATTGTTTCTCCACACATAAACTGATCTTTGTCATAGATGACTTTTATAAGGAGAGAGCAGCTAGGGCACATCGCCACATCTTCCCCATTCTCCAAAGCTTCCTTGGTGATGGTGAAGTTATCCCCACATGGGCAGGGGGAGAAATGCGTCTCCAAGTCTTCGTCATACTGGAAGTCCTCGATCTCCACCTCGCCGTGAGACACTGTCATTGTCGCTGGGGTCAGCAAGAGAGCTGTTGCTCCTGCCGTCCGACACTACCTCCGTGGGTCTGACTTCGGTGGCGCCGGCCGGGCTGGACGCTGTCACCACGCTACAGTTTATAATTTTGAGGCAGTCCCATTTATCTATTTTTTTCTTTTGTTGCTTGTGCTTGGATGTAAAGTCTAAGAAATTATTGCCTAAAACAGGGTACTGAGGATGCTTCTGTACATTTTCTTCTAGGATTTTATAGGTCTGGTTCTTATATTTAGGACTTTGATCCATTTCGAGCTAATTTTTGTATATGGTGTAAGATACAGTTTCTCTTTCATTATTTTGCATAAGGAAGAACTTCATTTTGTTCTCTTTTTTTTTGTATCTCTTTTCATTTATTGCAACTTCTTTTTCTGTATAGTTAATCTTTTGTCATGTACCTGACTGATCCCTTTCTCATATTTTTTCTGTATATTTTAAAAATACTTTGTCATTACTCTGAGGTTTTTATTACACAGTTTTTGTTTATAATCTACTAATCTGAAAAGATACCAGCTTATCTTCCATAGCATTCACATTCTCTGCTCCCATATCTGTTTCCCCTCTTTATATTGTTTTAGTCCCACATATCTCTTTATATTTTGCTTGTCTATTATTAGTAAATATCCCATTTTTCTTCGTTGTAATTTTTTTTGATGATATCTGGGAATCTGATTATTTTGATGTGTTGATTCTGATGGTCAACTTTTCTATCTTGCATAGGGTTTTATTGTTGATTGGCTTTGTGTTAAGGCTTTTCTTTGATGTTTTGTCCAGTTTTTTCCGGACCTTTAGAATAGTCCCTGTTTAACTGATCAGATTTTCTTTTCAGCTGTTTTTCAACTGATTTCTTACCCTTTGTGGCACAGTCTTTAATATTGCATTTTGTGCAGTCTTTCCACGTTCAGGAGAAAGCTTCCTTCCTCTGTTCCTTCTTTGGAAATCTCGATCTGTTCTGTTTTTTTAAAATATATGTGCAGAATTTTCTCCCTACTTCCTACAATTTGTTTAAGTTCTCTCCCTCACTCAGTGCCCCCTTTTACTTTTCAGTTCAGGATCCCATACTGAGTTGCAAGTCAGTTTTAACTCCCATTCTTTTATTTGTGAGGCTTTTTCTGCCATTGGCTTCTTCCTTCCTAGGATATCCCAACTGGATCCATTCCAGATTATGTTTATGTGCTTCAGTGAACAGGCTAGATAGAGTATGCACCCCGCTTGCTGACAGTTCTGCCATAGTCTCTCTTTGGCAGAGAGAGACTGCCTCCCCCCACTCCCTTCCAGGAGCAGTTTTGTATGTGCCATTCCTTAGCTGCTGTGTTCTGTCCTTGGTCTCCGATGAGTTAGGACCTTGTGTCTGGATATGCGTGGGGTTCTAACTCATTGTTGTGAGTGGCTTTATAGTCTGCATCTGCAACAGGAGGGACCTGTACTGTGCTGTATTTGCATAACTCCCAAGCTACAAGGGACCAGGTAAGGGCAAGGGGTACAGACGGGCAGGTCTGAGAAGGAAATCTGCTACCTGATTTTGGCATCTTCTGCAGTTCAACATTTGTGGAGTATATTTCTCCAGTCTCTATCATACACTGGAGATCAAAGCAAGTGAGATTTTTCCTTTTATTAGTTAATTCTGAGGGGATATCTTACATCACCATGTTGATATCACCTGATATGTACTTTTTTCTAATGTTTTTCACACCAAGAATAACTTTATTGTCTTTTCTTGGTTACATAAATAATACATGCACGTTGCAAAAATGTTATAAGCATAAGAAAAAGTTTAACATTATGCTGAGTGAGACTAGCCAAAAACTAAAGGACAAATACTGTATGGTCTCACTGATATGAACTGACATTAGTGAATAAACTTGGAATATGTCATTGGTAACAGAGACCATCAGGAGATAGAAATAGGGTAAGATATTGGGTAATTGGAGCTGAAGGGATACAGACTGTGCAACAGGACTGGATACAAAAACTCAGAAATG
>PVIY010062852.1:0-10710 GCA_004026745.1 Myrmecophaga tridactyla | reverse complement strand
TCTATTTCCTCTTTCTCTCTGTCTCTGTCATCCTATAGTCATACACAGCAATAAAGCAGAGTATAATTATGACTTTTCACACATTTACCTTATCATGGGTGGGCAGAATTGAACCCCAAGCAGGGAATCCTTTTAAGTAATTCAGCTGAAGGCCTCAGAAAAGAGCTGCCCAAATAGCCAGAGAAAAACAATCAGTTGGGCACAAGTCTTTTTTGCTGCTTTTAGCATCTTTGAAATTTTATTGATTAACTTTTGGAGCGTTATATTTTCAAAACCACAATCCAATATTAATCATTAATGAAGCAGCTCTTTCTAAATTGAGTATCCTCTCTTTTATGGCCTCTGGTGACGGCAACATATTTGGCACCTTCCAAACATGGTTTGCACCTTCCAAACATGGTTTGAACTTTGAACACTGTCGCTGAAATTTTGAGATAAAATAAAAATCAATTTACAGCTCTCCAATACACACTAGAAATAGAACTGTATCTCAGGATGCTTTTCTACAAATCACAGAAACTTAGTCTCAAATTAGCTTAAACAGTTACAAAATATGTTAGTTCATTTAAGTCTAGAGGTTAATCCAGCAGCCCAAAGATGTTTTCCAGAATCAGCTCATTTCCATCTCAGCCCTGCTGTTCAAGCTTGTGTATTAGTTAAGGTTCTCTGGAGAAACAGAACCAACAGGAGGTATCTGTAAATATCAGATTTATAAAAGCGTTTCACGCAACCGTGGGAATGCAAGAGTCCCAAACCTTAGGGCAGACTGTGAGGCTGGCAACTCCCTTGAAGGATCTCGACACACTCCACAGGAGAGGCTCACTGGCTGAAGAAGCAGTGAAAATTCTCTCTTCTCCCCTAAAGTCTTCAACTAATTGGATCAAATCCAACAGATGGGATTATCTCATTTGCAGGAGACACTCCCTTAGTTGATCATAGATGTAATCAGCTACAGCTGCAATCAACTAACTGCTAATTTAATAAACCAGCCTCCCGGTTTATCAACCAGTCAGGAAATATCCTGGCAGTAACTGTCAGGCCAGTGCTTGCCTGACCAGATCATTGGGTACAACACCTGGCCAAGTAGACACCAGAACCCAACCATCACACTTGTCTTCATGCTAAGGCTGGAGCTCCTTCTGGTTGTTGGAAATCAGTCATGTTTAGAAGGAGAAATCAAGTCATGTTTGGAAGCTCTCTTAGAAGAGCAAGAAGGAAGTTTCCTGGAGAATGCCAGCAAATTCCTCTTCTTGGACCCAATTACACTACATGTGGGCTCTTGACCAAATTAGGTTTGAGAATGGATGGGGTAGGGTCAGTTTCCCTGAGACACATGGAATGCAGAGGAGAGTAGGGGATTCCTAAGCCAGAGCCTTTTCTGTGCAAGGATGGGGTAGTGGATGCTGGGAAGGCCGTGGACCATATCCAGTATCCTGCGCAGATCACAAGGTGTCCAGGTCCTACTTGATTAGCATTCTAAACGTGTTCAGTGTGTGTGCACATGCTCGTGTTGGAATGAATTGGTTAAAATTCCAAGTGGATTTAACTTTGTGCTGTATAAGCCTGTCTTCTTCCAAGGCAGAGTTCCTTAAAGGATTCACAAGGAATTAAAAACCCACTTAAACTAGTTTTCCTGGACATCTATGGGCAAGAGAGGATCAAGGTGAGGGTTTCTCTCCTTTTCTCCACAAGGATTCTCATCCTTGCTGTTCTCAAGAATTTGCTTGGGTCTCTTCTCTGCTTCCCCTGCTTACTGGAAGACTCTGCTCTCACTTGGCTCTGCCTTAACTGTGATTTGGGCTACAAATGGTACCAGGACAGCATCCCCTTTATATGAGCTTTAAGCTCCAGAACTTACACTTGCTGACCACTTAGTGTTGCCCTGTGACTGAACTGCCCACTGTGGTATTGGGATGTTAAGGATCAAATGAATGCCTGCATCTTCTTAATTCCACCCCCTATAAGTACATATACCTCTCCCCCCAAATTGCTCTTCTCTAGGCTGGGAGCAGGTCTTCCTCATCTTTGTCAACCCTAGAACTGTTAGCAGCATACATGTCATATAGTATTGACTCAATTATAGAATAAATAAATGCATCTGTTGTTTTGTCCCATGTTGATCAGAACTAGTCTATAAACTCCATAAAAGCAATCATATTTATTTTTCTTCATCATTACAGCCCTAGGGCTTGGTTCCAAGGTGGACATGTACTAGACATTTCATGAAAGTTTGTGAAATAAGCAACACGCAGGGAAAGCAGAGGATAATGGTGAAGGGCCTGGAGTGTGATCCTGGAGAAGTGCTTGATTTTTTCCATCTGTAAACTACTGATAAGAATACCGCATTATAGAAGAGTTGTAGAAGATTCCTTGAGTCGGTATATGCAAAACACAGCCTCTTGAATGGCCTGTAGTTAAGTGCCACATAAGTCGTAGCCACCATCATTCTACCCGCTGTGATCCCGTGGGGGTAGAGTTTTCTTTCTTTCTGGTTCACTGCTGGGTCTCCAGCACCTAGTACGAGACCTGGCACATAATACTTCCTCAGAAGGTACTTGTTTAATGGAGGAAGGAAATTCCAGAATCATGCAAAATGATGGAGATTAGGGATTGGATCAAATGAAATCCAAAATTCTAGAATTCTAATGATTGGCAATTCTATTCTATTCAATCAATAAATCTATGTTGAAAGCAAAAACTTTGGAAAAATGGTGAGCAATAACCCCCCATATAAATATTATATATATATTATTTATAATATATTATATATATATATGATTAAGAGTGTTTTTAAAGGGCACAGCTACCCAGTAGGCACATTTCCCCTTGTGGGCAGTTCTGCTGAGAGACCAGATCTATCTCACATTATCCTATGTCTCCTTTTAGGTTGTTACTCTAACTGCCAAAAGTGGGAGAAAATTTTTCAGTTTTAATTTCTGTAAAGGGTAAAGCAAAGTGAAATTTAAAAGAAAAGCCCTAGACCTTTTATAACATTCAAAACTTTTACTCAGTAAAACTTCTACTTACAAGAATATCTGAAATCCCTTATTTTCTTATCAGGTGGGAGATCATTTACAGTCAGCCCTTTTGACACTTTAATTTTGAATTTCTGTTAGCCTTTGATGAGTGAAAATCAGTCACTGCAGATTTTGGTGTTCTGTCCCCTCTTCCCCCAACCAAATTATTTCTCCTGCCAACCAGGGAAAAAAGCATTTTTTTTTCCATTTTTTAAAAACATTTTTAATTGCTAAGTATAACATATATACAGAAAAGCAATACATTTCAAAATACATTGTAACAAGTAATAATAGAAAAGATTTTAGCATTTGGTATGTGTTACAGTTCTACAATTTTAGGTTTTTCCTTCTAGCTGCTTCAAGACATTAGAGACTAAAAGAAATATCAATATAATGATTCAGCTTTTATACTCATTTGTTAAATCCATCTTCTCTGTTATATCTCCTCCTTCTCCTTTGATCCTTCTCCCAAACTTTATAGGTATTTGGGCCATGCCAATTCAAACTAAAAAAAAGTATTTTTTATGTCCCTTCTATGTGTCAGGTGACTTGCTACATATTGGACATATGATGGTGGAAACAAAGCTAATTCTTCTTTTAAAGACGGCATCACACACAAGCCAGCTGGCTGTGCAGTGCAGCAGACTACTCTCCCCTTGGCACCCACCATTCATGTGCAGGCCAAAAATGTCTGCTTCTGGCCCCTGGAACTCTTTGCCCAGGAGCCTTCTTGGATGTCTGGGTGGCCTCAGCCTGTCCATGGGGCAGGCTGGAACAGTCAGCCCCCGGCCAAGGGGGTGAGCTGGTGACTGTGCACCCCAGATTTCCTGCCCTCTAAGTGGGACGGCACGTTGCTCGGTTCTGTACCATCTCCTAGAGGCACCCTAGTTGTGCGTCCTAGAACCTGCTCACCGAGTCACTGGCTTTGCTTCCTGCCTTTCTACGTCTCAGATTGCCCACTCACCTGCTGTTCATATCTCCTGAACAACTGCTGGAAATCAAATGTGTCTTGGTGTGGGCTCCTGGGCAGAACCCATATAAGATGATCCATGTGACTCTTTCTCCTGCAAGTGACCAAAAAACCAAAACGAAACAAACCAACTCATTTGCATGAACAAAAGGGAAATTAAATGATTTACATTAAAGGCCAGGGGACATGCTGGCTTCAGGTGTGGGGGAGGCCCAGGAGACGCCTACTTGGCCATACCTGAGCAGACCTTAAGGCCTAGTCTCAAAGTTAATTTTGATCGGACCAGCTTAGTCACCTGACCAGTGCTCGGCCAGTCACTCTGGTCAGATGCATGTCTGTGCTGATTGGGGCTTGGTGCCGTTTTCTGTTCCTGGGCTGCGGAATTTCCACCTAGGTCATATGGAAATTGGGAGGGAAAAGCTGATGTGGGAAGAAAGGAGAATGGATGCTGGGCAAGGGAATACACCATATTTTGCAGGTGTTAAAGCAGTGCATTAGAGTTTATCCAATAATGGAAGCCCAATTAACTCTCTCAGGACATCAGAGGAGGGCTGTCCTCAGAAGAGGTGTCATGTGACTGGAAGCTCCGAGGAGGCATTGGGGGAGGGGAGGGGAAGTGGGCAGTCTGCGAGGAGGCGTAATACTTTCCACCTGCGCTTGTCAGCGTCCTTTCACACATGGCTTTATAGCCCAAATTCAATCTTCATTACTTGCTGTTTTTGCTGCACCTACTATTATTTGAAGAAAAGATAGAAAAGAAAGGAATAAACACCCAAGTCAGGACAAGTCAATGATTTCATTGCTCCCCTTTCAGCTTTGTGTTTTGAAAAAGGAATAAACGATGCCCTTTGGGTCTCCAGATGCTGAATGTTTTTCTCTATCAATTGATGGCCTCTCCTGAGTGGATAGCTCTTCTGATTTATGATAATAGATCATAACTTAATTGTATCAGGCAGGATAATGGTCTCTTGTGAGTAAAATACCCCAAATAGCAGAAGTAAACAGACATAGGGTTGCTGCTCTCTCATGTGATATTTGAAAGTGTATAGTTCAACGCTGGCATGGGGGCTGTGTCCCACCAAGCACTCAGGGACCTGGATTTCTTCTGTTTTGTTCCTCTGTCATGTGTGGGCTCTGTTCCCAGGGGTAACTCACATCCAGGAGGACTCCTTCAGCTCCAGTCCCAGGCTTCTGAAAGCCCGGGCAGGAAGGAGGAAGAGATGAGGTCAGAGGGGATTAAAGCACTAGGTTTCTTTTGAGAAACTTTCAAAGATGCTGCCACATTTCACTTCCACTTATACCCCTTCAGTTCACACGTCTCATAGCTGCAGCATTGTTGTGGATGGGTTCAATATCTTAAAAGTTGATTTTGAATATGATGTAACATTATCACTGCTAATATTACTACCTACATGGTAGTTATTGTGTGCTATGTACATGGCTAGGTGTCCTATACTTGACCTCATAAACACTTTCGGGTAGCTACTGTTATTATATGTGTTTACAACAGAGGAAACTGACACCCAGAGAGGAAAGTAACTTGCCCATGGTCATGCAGCCAGGAAGTGGGAAAGCCAGAATTCAAGCCCAGAGAATCTGGCTTCAGAGTCCCTGCTCTTTATCACTACTTGCTACAATCATCTCAAGCATAGTGTGTTTGGAATCTTTGATTTTTTTATGGGTTTTGGTCCAGTAGTTTTATTCCCAGGCCTTCTCATTTGTTTCGTATTATGCATATTTTAAAGTCGAGAGCATATTGTAACGGGCCTCCGGGTACCTCCTTCCAGCTTCAGCACTCATGGCTCATCGTGTTTTATCTGCATCAACTCTACACTTGCATTTTTTTCCTTCTTCGGGATAATTTCAAAGCAAATCCTAGAAATTATGTATTTTTAGTTCTGATATTTTATTATGTATCTCTAAAAGATAAGGAAAACCTTTTTTAAAAAATTTATTTTTTATTTATGATACATAACCACATACAAACACCCAACATTCTTATCATATGATCATTCCGTTCTTGTTATGTAATCATTAACTCACACTATCATCACATGGTTGTTTTATTCATCATCATGATCATTTCTTAGAATATCTGCATCAATTCAGAAAAAAACAATAAAAAGAAGACAGAAAAAAATTCATACATAGCACACCCCTTACCCCTCCCCTTCACCGATCACCAGCATTTCAATCTACTAAATTAATTTTAACATTTGTTCCCCCTATTATTTATTTATTTTTAATCCATCTGTTTTACTTGTCCGTTGATAAGGTAGACAAAAGGAGCCTCAGATACAAGGCTCTCACAACCACACAGTCACACAGGGACAGCCATATCATCATACAGTTATCTTCAAGAAACATGGCCACCAGAGCACAGCTCCACATTTTCAGGCAGCTCTCCATTACATCTTGACTAACAAGTGATATCTATTTAATGAGTAAGAATAACCTCCAGGATAACCTCTTGACTCTGTTTGGAATCTCTCAGCCACTGACACTTTATTTTGTCTCATTTCGCTCTTCCTCCTTTTGGTTGAGAAGATTTGCTCCGTCCCTTGATGCTGAGTCCCATCTCATTCTAGGATTTCTGTCCCATGTTGCCAGGAAGGTCCACACCTCTGGGGAATCATGTCCCACGTAGAGAGGGGGAGGCAGTGAGTTTGCTTGCTATGTCAGCCGAGAGAGGCCACATCTGAGCAACAGAAGAGGTTCTCTTGGGGGTGACTCTTAGGCCTAATTTTAAGTAGGCCTAGCCTATTCTTTGTGGGATTAAGTTTCATATGAACAAACCCCAAGATTGGAGGCTCAGCCTATTACTTTGGCTGTCCCCACTGCCTGTGAAAATATCAAGAATTCTCCACTTGGGGAAGTTGAATTTTCCCCCTTTCTCACCATTCCCCCTAGGGGACTCTGCAAATATTTCCCTATTCACTGTTCAAATCGCTCTGGGATTTATCTGGGCATTACTCTGGACAAATCTACGAAATCTCATGCCCTACGCAAGGAGGAAAGCCTTTTTAAAAGCACAACCACAGTACCATTTTCTTACCCAAAGTGCTGAGCAATAATTTCTGTAATATCATCAAATACCAAGCCAGTGTTCAGATTCCCTGATTATCACATACATTTTTTCTTTTCCAGTTTTTAAAAAGTAAACCCCTGATGCAGGCCTGTGGCTTGTCTCTGACATCTGCTTTAGTCTATCACCTTCCCAGCGTCTCTTCTTCCTTCGTTGTGTGAGGTCAAGGGCTTGGGTCCTCTGGATGGCCTGCATTGTGGGCCTTCCTAATTGTTCCTATGGATGCAGGCATTTTATTTTTTTACAGTCTGTCCTCTCGCAATGCTCTGAGAGGAGCCTTTCTGAGGAAAAGTGCCCAGCTGGCCTCCGTGATCTCTGCATGTGGGGGCATCTGGGGCGTCTGGAAGAGCAGGTCTTCAGAGAGTGAGAGTGGGGTCACCAGAGAGCCCCAGAGCTCAGCTCCGACCGTGCACCTGCTCAGGACTGGGCCTTGAGGTCAGTTAGTGGGTCTCAAGTGCACTAAAAAGAATGCACTGTAATGGAAGAGACTGAACAGAGTAGGATCACTCACAATAGGAAATATCAGGGTTTTGTCAGGGTTCAGGTGTGGTAAAGTTTAGTCTGTTTTATGAAGCTGTTGTTTCGTGTGTGTGTGTGTCATGTCCTGATGTTTCTTACTGAAGTAAAAGAAAGGCCTGCTCTAGAGAAGCTGATCTTCTCCATGGCCAGAAGGACCACCCACCCCTGAGAATGCCTCTGTCTCATTTGTTGTGGAGTCCCGGCGAACATGTCCTGAGTGAGTCTCAGGGACCAGGAGGCGCTTCCCTCTGCAGGGGGCAGTGAGGCTCGTGCATTTGTAGGGAGCAGCTGCTTGTACGGCAAACACTCCAGGCCTCAGCCCTCCCCCAGTGACCACAGCTCGTCAGTATCTCCAAGTGTCCCTCATCTGCGCTCCCCCTGCCTGTAGGGGCAGAAATGGCACTTAAAGGGACATAAGAGAATAGGGAATGAGATCTTGTTATTCTGTATAGGTTATTGTAATACCCCAATACGTTCTAGAGTATTTTGGAAAGAAAATAAAAATGTATTTGCAAAGTCCATTGAAGGACTGGAGAAAAAATGTGGAACAATTAAACACCCCTACCTGGGGAATTCCTGATAGTTTCTCAAGCATCAGGGACTCCCAATTTAATAAGCCATGCCCTTGATCTTGGGGTTGGCCCTTATAAAACTTATTTCTGTAATGGTGAAGCTAAGCCTAGTTATAATTACGCCTAAGAGTCACCCCCAGAGAACCTCTTTTGTTGCTCAGATGTGGCCTCTCTCTCTAAGCCAAATTCTGCAAATAAATTCACTACTTTCCCCGTACATGGGACATGACTCCTAGGGATGAGCCTGACCCAGGCATTGTGGGATTCGCAATGCTTTCTTGACCAAAAGGGGGAAGACAAATGAAACGAAATAAAGTTTCAGTGGCTGAGGTCATTCTGAAGGTTACTCCCATGCAAACTTCAGCCACATGTTGCAGATTGCCACAAGTATGCCAACCCCCAACCAACATTATTCTTGAAAACCTTGAAGAATACCCTGACCTCTGTCTACGGACTCTACAGAGGTTCTGCCTACTAAATATATAATTTTCAGAAACTTCAGGCCTCCGGAGGCTCCTATGCCAAATAAGCCCTGAAACCTAGAGGTACCAGTGTCTCTAAGAACATCAATCAGTTCATTCCTTTACTCCATACTGATGACACCTCTTCAAAAAGCATGAAGGAGTTAGAATGGTCATTGCTCAGATGTCCCTGAAGATTGAGAGAATGAGCAAATGAGAGGGAGGAGGTGTAACCGAGAAGTTAGGATTTCACAAATGACTATGACTGCTGACTCATTATATTGGCATTTCTTTTTAGTTTCTAGTGTAATAGATTAGCCAGAAGAACATTCCTGAAATTGTTGAACTATAATCCAATAGCCTTGATCTTTGATAATGGTTGTTTAACTATATAGCCTTCATCTTGTGACCATGTGAATGTAAAAACCCGTGACTGACACCCCCTTTATCCGGTGTACGGGCAGATGAGTAATAAAATACAGACTGGCATGAAAAAAGTAGGCTGGGAATATGGGGGAAAATGTCTGGTCTAGTTTGCTAGCTGCCAGAATGCAATATACCAGAAATGGAATGGCTTTTAAAAAGGGGGAACTTAATGAGTTGCTAGTATACAGTTCTAAGGCCGAGAAATGTCCAATTAAAACAAGTCTATAGAAATCCAGTCAAAGGCATCCAGGGAAAGATACCTTGGTTCAAGAAGGCCAGTGAAGTTCAGGGTTTCTCTCTCGAGTGGAAGAGCACACGGTGAACACAGTCAGGGCTTCTCTCTCGGCTGGAAGGGCACATGGCGAACACAGTGTCTTCTGCTAGCTTTCTCTCCTGGCTTCCGGTGTCATGAAGCTCCGCCCCTGGAGGCATTTCCTTCTTCTTCTCCAAAGATCGCTGGCTGGTGGACACTCTGCTTTGTGGTGCTGCAGCATTCTCTGCTCTCTCTGAATCTCCCATTTTCCCAAATGTTTCCTCTTTTATAGGACTCCAATAAACCAATCAAGACCCACTCAAATGGGTGGAGACATGTCATCACCTAATCCAGTTTAACAACCACTCTTGACTAAATCTCATCATCCAGGGAGATGATCTGATTACAGTTTCAAACATATAGTATTAAATAGGGATTATTCTACCTTTATGAAATGGGATTTTGATTAAAACAGGGCTTTTCTAGGGGGCATACTTCCTTTCAAACCAGCAGATTCCACCCTCTGGCCTCTAAAAAAGACATGTTTTTCCCATATACAAAATACATTAATTTTATAACAATATCAGAAATCTTTAAACCATTTCAGTAGTAATACAAATGAAATACAAAGTTAGAAACAGTACAAACTCCTGTCAAATTTAGTTACAGGCATGGTCTGTCCTAAGGCAAAGTTCTCCTCTGGCTCTGGACTTTTGAAAACTCATAACAACTTATTTGCTGCCAACATACAAAGGAAGAAAATTCATAGGGTACATATATGCATTTCCATAGGAAGAAAAGAAAACAGGGGTCACTGGACCCATACAGTTTCGAAAACCTGCAGGGCAAAGTCCATTAGATTTCAAAGTCTGAGAGTCATTTATCCTCAGGGCTTTAGAAAGCGGCAGTCCCACCCTTTCCAAGGGCCTGCGCAGAAGCCTGCCTCTCCGAATACAACCTTGGAGGACATTGGGGAGACCACCTTTTTTCTCGGCTCCACCCTTTCCAAGGATCAGGGCTGCACCTGGGCTCTCTGCCATCTCTGGGGCACACACTCAGCCCCTCCATGTGGTGGCAGCCAGACTCTCCCCAACCCCCAAGGAATGTGCTTCACCCTCTCCAAGGCCTGAGGCGGCATGACTCTTCCAGTGCAATGAGGTGGAAGGCCCATCCTCTGCCTTTGGGGCAAACTCACCCTCTCCATGGGCTTGGGTGGGTCCACTCTCCTGGCCTGAGGCTTCTTGACTTCAGACCTCAGCCTCCATGGTTTTGCCTCTGAAGTTATTTTTCCTCCAATGTGTCCCTTCTCTGAACCCCTCAGTCCAGACTGGCAGCGGCTCTGTCTATACAGGTCCCACAGCACTCTCGTCGGCTTTCTATGCAGTAGCCTTGGATCATGCCCATCAG
>PVIY010062851.1:0-10714 GCA_004026745.1 Myrmecophaga tridactyla | reverse complement strand
TTCTCTCAATCCCTTGATGTTAATTCTCAGCTCATTCTAGGGTTTTTTTCCATCCCTTGATGCTGAATCTCAGCTCATTCCAGGTTCTCTGTCCCATGTTGCCAGGAAGGTACACATCCCTGGGAGTCATGTCCCACGCAGAGAGGGGGAGGGTGGTGAGACTGCTCATCATGTTGGCTGGAGAGAGAGACCTGATGTGATACTTTGTGGTGAAATGTTAGATATTGCCTTTTAACTTAGCAGTCAATTATGGCGTCTTTTGCTTTATCTAATAAACATGAAAAACTAGAAGTCAAAACCAGCACAAAAGGACACAAAAAAGAAATCTACATGCTACTCTCATTATTCATTGATGATAAGGCTATTTCCATAAATAAAAAATAATTTGCATTTCTTTACATATGGCTCAAACAGACTTTGCCCTAGCTCTAGGTTTACTATCTTCTAGATAAAGGGGAAAGCAGAATACACTGATAGGAAAAAAAAAAAGCAGGATGGTAGTGAGTCAAAAAAGGAGGAAAAAACATTATTTTAAGTGGGACAGTGCATCACCACAAAGGCCCTAAGAAGATATCATGACTGGTGTATGAGAATGAGTGGACAGAATGGTACTAATTTTTAGACAGATTTCTTAGTTTAATTTTCACTGAAGCTCACCCATAGGAATGCGAGAAACATTTATTAGGTGTGATTTAGCCAAACTTTCCTAATTATGTCCATTGTGGATAACACTCATCACTAAAGTGTGGAGAATTTTACTGATAAGGGTGAAAATGGAGGTTGGAACCAAGAGTTGTTTTATAACCATGATACCATTGCACTGCAATTGTATATGCACATGGAGAGATCAAGTAATAATGCTAAGAGCTAATGATCTTTGAGTACTTACCATAGTGCAAGACACTCTTCTAAGTAGGTTTCCATTTTTAAGGTGTGTGCTCTGCATAACAACCATATGAGGAATGTTTTTAATAATATGGAGCTTACAGAGGAAGAAGCTTAAATGCAATGAGTTAGGCAGACAACCAAATATATGATTCTGAACCACAGAGGAACTGACATAGCTGGAGATGGAAACTTGAGCACCATCCGCAATAGACAGCTGTGAACCTGAGGAGAAATAGAGACAGTGTGATAAGGGAAAAGAGGACTAAGTACTTATTTCTAGAATGATCTGATATTTAGAAGTCAAGTCAGATAAGTTTGAGTTGTGCAATGATATGTCCTAGGTCATGCGACTGCAGTCAATGGCTGTGAAAAGTAAAAACTTATGCCCTCTATAACAACTTACAGATATGCTAATTTTTGTAATGCTAACATTGCCACTCTGGCTCTCTTCTTTTCCAAAACTAGAAGTAAGCAATTGTACATAGTATAATGCCTTCATACAGTCAGTGTTTTACTCACTTTTAAATATTTGTAATGTATGTTTGAGCTAGAACAGTATTATTATTTCTGTTTGAATGACTATGCATTTAAACACAGCCCAACCAAGTGATTTCTGTGCTTCCACATCCTACAGTGTCTCCCTCCAATGCAAAGTTAAGGATGGCATATTTTATTTGTGCAGTCTAACAGTTTTTTCTATCACTTCATTATACATGCTTTTTTCTTAGTTTGAAACATTCTAAATTATATTTGGAATAGTCTCAATTTTATTATTTATGCTTTCACTAGTAAAAATAAAGAGAGCTGGGCATTGTTAAGAATCCCAACATATTCATTTATTCATTTATTGATCCAATAATTATTTTTTGAGCACTTACTAGGTTCCAGACACAATTACAGTTACCAGAGATACATTGAGAAACCAGACAAACTTCCATACTTATGGAATTATTATATGGAGGAGGCAGGTGATACATAAGCCAAACAGCATATAGATAATATAACATCAAGGAATTATTTTAGAGGCATCCCAAATTTTAAAATTCTCTAAAAGATTCTGTGGGGTCATTTTATGTGAAAAAAAAATTTATGTTTCAGTTTATTGCTTTTATCTACTGCCATGTTGGAATTTACCTTTTAATATAACTTTGCAGCTGACAGTGGAACACAAAGCCATTCCTGCTTGTGGGAATGACAGATGCCTTTTGTGGAGGTGTGAGGACTATGTAACACCTCCAGGTGACTTCCAGAGGAGGTGTAAAGGTGAAGGCACCACAAGGAATGGATGGTGAATTATATCTTCTCTTTAAATACTTTCCTGTAGGTTATTATGCAATAAAAACTTGTCTTCTTATCATCTTGCTACTTTTTAAGAGCAAAAGAGTAAAAATGTTTGCTATAAGGTGATTGATGTAGCTTGCTAAAGCTGCTGAATGCAATTTAGCTTGCTAAAGCTGCTGGAATGTAATAGACCAGAAAAGAACAACTTTTAAAAAAGGAAATTTATTAAGTTGCAAGTTTATAGTTCTAGGCTATGAAAATGTCCAAATTAAGGCACCAATAAGAGGTTACCTTCATTCAAGAAAGGCTGATTCCATCTTGAACACCTGTCAGCTGGGAAGACATGCAGCTGGCATCTGTTGGGGTCTTTGGCCCCTGGACACCTCTCACCCTGTGAAGCTAGCAATATCTGCTAGCCTTCTGTCCTCATTTCATAAGGCTTCCCCAGGGGTGTTTTCTTCTGTATCTCCAAAGGTCTCTTGCTGTGTGGGCTCTGTTGGCTCTGAAGCTTTTTCTAAAATGGTTCCCTCTTAAAGGACTTTATTAAGCAACTCCACCTTAAATGAGTGGAGACGTATTTCCATGGAAACCACCTAATCAAAAGCTACCACCCACAATTGGGTGAGTCACATCTCTATAGAAGCAATCAAAGGGATTCCACCCAGCAATATTGAATGAGTATTAAAAAACATGGTACACACACAACAGTTTCAAGCCAGTACAGTGATAGTTCAATTAATAAGTGTACAGGACATTAAGTTGCCCTGGGGAAGGAGAAAGAAATGATGGGCTGAAGAGGAGTTGATGATGGCAGAGATGGAGAAGCCTCCAGGGATTTCTGAGATGAGAGTTTGAACTCACAGCTGTTATCCTGATGTCTAGTTCACTTATTCTTTCTTCTGCCTCTTCAAATCTGCTGCTGTGTGTCTCTAGTCTGTTTTTTATTTGGTCAACAGAGTCTAACTCTGTGATATCTACTATTTTTCTATTTATTCTTTCAAATTCCTCTTTATGCTCTTCTACTGTCCTCTTGATCTTCTTTATGTCTTTAGCCACCCCATTTATTTTATTTAGTAGAGTTGTATGAACATCTTTGATTAGTTGTTCCAATGTCTGTGTCTCTTCAGGTGCTTTAATTTGGTCATTAGGCTGGGCTATATCTGTCTGCATTGTGATATGCTTAGTAATCTTCTGCTGTTTTTGCTGCATATAAATATCTTGATTTATTTTGGGAATTGATTTTCTTCAGTAGTCTAAAGCCTTGTGTTTGCGGGATGGATGTGTAGCCCGATGCAGAGCATGGGGCAGGGCACGACAGTGTGGTGATGTGTTGCAGTGCAGGTATAGGTACAGGCTGGGGATGCAATGCTGGTGCCTGTGAATGTGGGTACCCAGTGGCCAGGGAGGATGTAGTTGTGCAGGTGCACAGGTCTAGGGGACATAACCCTTGTAAGCACTTGTTTAGGGTGTGGAGCCCTTTGTGTGTATGCACAGGGCTATGGCAGAAGGTTAGCATTATGCAAGCATGGTCTGGGGGTGGATGTGACCCTCTGCACAGGTCAATGCTTTCCCAGAGCTGGGGGACATGACTGGGGCCGTGTGCAGAGCTCAGGTAGGGGTGGAGTGAGGCTGTGCAAGTGTATGGGCTGGGGGGTGGGTGTATCCTGGGTATGGAGGTAGGTGCCTACAGCCTTTAGGCACTGGTGACAGCCTGCAGGGAGCAGAGAAAGGGAGGCAGTGCTCAGGAGAGGTGCAGGAGAGGTGAGTTGGACTGCACTTGGGGCGGGGGTGGGGGACAGGTATGCATGCTACATGTTGGTGCGATGAGGGTGCTTGGAGCATGAGGAGTCGGGGTGGGTGACAGGATTCAGGTGCATAGGGTGTGGGGTGAGTCATGGGTCACGGGACTGTGCTGGTGAAGGTAGTGTGTGTGTTCAAGGAATATGGCTTTAGCTGACTTCCGCGTCCCTGTCTCCCCATCTATGCACTCCTGTGGGCTCCAGGCTTATACTTTAGGCTCCAGTTCTCTAACTCCCAGTTCCTCAGCTTTTGCAACCAGGGCCACCCTAAGTGGTACAGAAGACTCTCCCAGGTCAGTTGTACTCTGGAATCACTGTCTCATTCACCCTACCATCCTTTCTCTAACTTTTCCTTGGAACAGGGCTGAATGGGATCTACCCTTTTCTGCCATCTTCCCAGAACTTGTAACTGACATCTTTAAAGTTTAGAGGAACAGGAGCTGTGCAAGGCTGTGGGGAATCTTGCCTGCATGGGAACAATGGTCCACCCTTAAGGCAGTGAAAAGGAGGGCATGACAAGAGGACAGGAGGGGATCATGAAATAAAGTGAGTTCATGGAATCCCAGTAGTTGCCTCACAGGGAGAAACTGAATTTGAGTTTATGATAAATTATTTCCTCTTAGTTGAATGGAATTGCAGTGGTGTAGGAAAATTCCACTGAGTTTTTCTGGGTATGAGTAGAACCAGAAGTTCATGGATAACTGCTGCAAAAGATTTCCTTGAATATATGAGAACACTATTTTTTCCTTTTAAACAGATTTTACTGTGGCTTTACACATATCATTGACTCCTGTTGGCCTTTACTTTTCTCTTCTCTAACCTGACATATCCTGAGATCATTAACTGGAATACGATAAGTTGAGAGTAATGGTGAAGAAGGGAGGGCATGTTCTCCTAAAGCTGGACAGAACAACAACTTATATAATTAGTGATGAGGATGGGAAGGGCAAATTCAGAATCAAAGTCAATAATAGGCAGAAAAGCCTAGTCAGACTCACAGCATCAAGTCCCAGGGACTGGGAAGTCCTGGAGGAATCAGGAGCATGTCCACTTCCCTGAAGAGGAGGCCCAGAATGGCATGGGAAAGCCTTCATTGAAACTGGCAGGGGGGTCAGGGCCTCTGGGACTATCACTTCCATTCACAATGTAACCTATTTTTTTTATATACTGCAATTTTATTTCAATTGCACACATGAAGTTAGTGTGTAGGAAATTTAAATGAAACGGTTTGGTAAAAATAGCAAAGAATTGAAAAAAAATAAAAAGGATGTACACCTTAAAGCATGAAAATTCAACATTCATTAGTGTTTCATCTTCAGTTTTGATTGACATTTGATGCTTGCAAATTTTTAAACAAACTTTTAAATCATGATGACTATTCTGAAGAGATTTCAGCACCAGTACTAAGATTTGTACATTCAGTTTGTTTGCAATTGACTTGTTAGCCATTTATAATAGTGTATTATAATTTTGATTTGTCACAGATCAGATCACAGTGTTGAGAAAAGCAGTAACTTCCTGTAATTAGAAAGGATCCCCTAAACTGTACTTAGCTTAAGACTTCCAATGTACAAAAGCACAAAACCATCATAATAATGTGGTTCCAAAGAACATAGTTTTGGTAATAAGGAAAACAACTTAAGTTCCTTTTTCCCATTTTAATTACTGAAATCTCTAACAATGACATGACTGTCATGTATGACAGTGAATGTATACAGTAATTCAATGAAACTTCTTGGAAAGGACACGCTTAGTAATTTGGGATAATGCAAGAAATATACATCGTGTGATTCAACCTGGTTTCTTTTTTTGTCATTTACACAGACATTGTATTAATTTTAGACCAAGGCACAAAATGTTTAGTGCATAAACCAGTTTCTGTTAGGATCTAGGATTTTATTTTAAGTCTTTTATCTTACTTTGGACCACCGTACCCAGTACTTCATCTCTCCTACCACCGACTATATAACTTAACCAACAAAATCAAGAGATTTCTGACCAGATTTATAGGGGGCATAAACGTTCATATCCTCAAAGTGTTTGGATAACCAAAATTACATTAATAAATATGAAAAAGCCTCCTATTTCTTTTAGAAAATAGAACTTTTCAAGCTTGCTGCATCTTTAATGGATTTATTACCATTGCATGACAATGAATAGTTGATGGTAAAAAGAACTGTATATTTATTACTATTGCATGACAATGAACAGTTGATGGTAAAAAGAACTGTATAATTGAATTATGATACTGCATCCATCACAGTTTAATCTTAAAAAGAAGTTTCTACAGAAATAGGAATTATTTAAATATTAAATAATGTATTATTTAATAATTGTTAGTAATTTAATAATATTACTTAATAAAGGAATTGTCTAAAAGTTTCTTCATTCCAATCTCTTTGAAGAGATAATGGCTGTAAATCTGCAGCATTTGGAAAACAATGCTATCAACAACCTTTTGTCTTATGAACTGAAATGTTTAAGAACTCTAGAAAGCAAATTAAATGAATTTCATCCAAATTTTAGTAAAGCTTCTGATAATCAAAGATTTTAAAGCACATATGACACAAAACAACTCAAGCATAAATCAAGATGGAGAGCATGGAGAATTTTTGATTTGTTAAATTTTCCAAAAAGCTGTCCTTGCAACATATGGGATTTCTCCCCGATATTAATCATATCTGTTTCAAAGAAAAGAAAAGGGAGTGGATTACTCATGAATACACTTCCCACCACCGAAGTCTCACTTTATTTATTAAAATAAATTTATGCAGAACTTCTCATTGGTTTACCATTACCTAATGATTTCTGTGACCCTAATTGCTGCCATTCTTGTTATTTCTTGTATCCCAACCAGGAACATGTACCTAAACACCTATCTAACTGCAGGGGCATCTCGGTAGTAATAACTGCCAAATTCAGTGGTCAAGCTCTTGAGTTCCAGAATAAGATACTCTTCATGTGAAACTCAGAATCATGTTTCAGGTCATTGAAATTACTGAAGTTAAAATATAAATAGCTGAAGACATAATGTAGAAGATTAAGTACTTGGTTCTGTTAACATCTTTATCAATTAAAGTCACAAAATATTCCTCATCATTATACGTGCAAGAAACCGAGAAAAAGATAGTGTGAAAATTAACTTTAAATAAAATATTATTCCTTCCTTTCTTCCCACTCCCCTATACTCTACATAATGTTTTCCCTGGGACTAGGGAAAAGCCCACTACATATTACTGTGGCATGCATTACTGTCTTCAATTTAAAAAGCTAATTTTGTGGTGGTTATAAAATGTTTACATGGATAAATCTAAAAAAGGTTGAAAACCTAGAGTAAATCTACAATATATTTTCTTACATTTGACCACTGGGTTGTGTCATGTAGGAGTCAAAGATTTGGTAAAGCATTGTAACAGTTTAGAAAGCCATCTAAATCTTTAAATTCTGGATGGATTTTATGTTTTAATCTACAAAATTGCATGAAGGCTAATTTGAGAGACTTCCTATCATCTAAAACTCCTCAAGCTGGACGAATCATTTCTAAGACACTTTCCTATAAATATCACTCTCTGAAAACACATACAATTCCATTTGTTCCATATTTTCTGATCTTTGCCTATAAAAGGCTAATCTCATTTATTCATGTACTAGCAAATATAATAGGGAGACAAACCTGAGAGAAACATTTACAATACAATAGCATAACTTGCTAAATTCTTCATCAGGACACTCTGGAAAAAAACCTTCTTAAGTCTTTATCCTCTATAAGCAATGGATTGTGGAAAATGTGCAATTTTATCTTGGCATGAAAATATTTTGATGCACTGTGATCTTGCCTGATAAATATAGCTTTTTCTGCATAACTGTTAAAGGAACTCTTCGACGACTCTCTTCCACCATGTCATAAAGGTCAGAAAAAAAGCAGCAGACTAGGAGGGAAATAGATTTTCACCAGAGTAATATGTCTGAAGATTTTCCAACTGTGTCTCCATTTTCTTCCTACAGCTAACAAAAGGTATGATGATGTTAACAGTTGCTGTTTGTGGGTATTTTTTTTTCCTCCAGATTAAAGTCTGATCTCTCCTTAGTTTTTTTCCTTATGCAGTGTTTGACTTGCTCAGTTTCTGCCTGATTGCATCAGTGAGCTCTTTTAGTTTCATTAACTCTTTTCTCATTTAATCTAAAATGTGCTGCTTCAATCTGTCATAGTCTAGCCCTTCTGTCTGGACTCCATTGGCACTGGGCTGGGATAAGGGTGAAGATTTTGGCCTGGAGATAACAGGTGACTTGATGCCACTCATTGTATTTGTTCTTTCCCAAGGTTTTCTTGTTGGTTCAGGTGTACTTGTGAAGAGGGCTTAGAAGTTCTGTTTCTATCGCTGATCCCTTTTCAGCAATTATTCTCCTCCTGGCCAGTAGGACACTCATTTCATCCACTAAACCACTGCCAGTATCTGTCTTGGATGAGGCCAAATTCACACCAGTGGTATTCTCTTGGGAAAAGGCATCCTCTATCCATGATGGTTTCCTAAGTTTTGGTCCAGCAATTACAGCTGCAAGTCCAGTCAAAGGGCATTTGTCTTCTGACATGGGTCTCACAAAAAAATCCAGATTCAGGGAGGGGAGGAGCAGTAGGTGGTGGAGGAGGAGAGGGTACTTGATTAGGAAGAGGGGATGGAGAGAGGGTGGTGGATGCCTGGAGGATAGAAGTAAAGGGGGTGGAAGGGGTTTGGGGAGAAGAGGAAGGGCTGCTGAAGGCTAAGTAGGACCGGAGGGAGTGGTGGGGGAGGAAGAGGGGCAGGTGGTCCCAAGATAATGCCCTGTTGGGCTGGAGTCTCAGCAGGCTGAGGGGCTGCCCGCAAGCCTGGCTCAGAAGCAGAGGAGTCTCCTAGCACAGAGTTTAGAGTCTCAACAGAGGCAGGGGCAGTAGCATTTGATATTCTTCCCTCACCCTCACATTCCAACTGCTCCCTTTCCGGCTGTTCTTGTCCCTCTTTTTTGCCTTTCTCATTCAAGTCTTTCCTACTCCTGCCTTTTTTGCCTCTCCCGCTCTGGGCATTCATGCATTTCCCTTTCTTTTCTCTCTCTCCAGCTGCTCCTGTTCCAGCCATTCCCTCTGGAGCCTTTCCCTTTCTAACCTCTCTCTCCAACCTGTCCCTTTTCATTCTTTCTCTCTCCAGCCTTTCCCGCTCCAGCGCCTTTTGTCATTGCTGCTCTCGAAGTTGCCTTCTTTGAATTTCCAATTCTTCTTGTGATGGGACATTTTGTACTTGGACAGGTAGTTATGAATTTTGTCTAGCCAATGTTGGCCCTGTTTCTTGTGCATTTAACACTTTTAAGGCATATATCATAACACTTGCAAAGACACCGGCATCTTCTTTGCTGCCAAAGTGGAGACCGTACACCTGTCTAGCATCTCACCATTGGTGGAAGGCCGGTGTAGCTTAATTGTACTTCAACCCTTTAGGAATGGCACAATTTATCAATGTCCTGAATCTTCCCACCCCCCCCATTCTGAATGTGTTGTTGCCTATATGGTGATATATATGAATTCTGCTGAAGCCAGCCGAGCCACCGGCTAGCACCCACTTCTTACTGGCATCTTCATAAACCATCACAGCAGCTCTTGCCTGACTGATACTCTGTTCAATGATGATGCCAGTGGCGCCAAGGCTTCTCCAGCAGCTGGGAAACGCGAGAGGCACTAAGCCGAGAAGGTTATTCTCCAGGGCTAGGGACGCAGCTCAGAGGTTGGAGATACATGTCCAGTTCTTCCTTCTGGTGGCAAGGTGGCTACACCATCTCCTCGCAGAAAGCCCAGGCGCCCCATATGCTTTAGTCTCTGTGATATCTGCTTTTTTTCTATTTATTCTATTCATTCCTGTTTATGCTCTCTTACTGTCTTCTTGATCTCCTTTATGTCATTAGCCATCCCATTGATTTTATTCAGTAGAGTTATATGAACATCTTTGATTAGTTGTCTGTGTCTCCTCTGGTGTTTTAATTTGGTTGTTAGGCTGGGCTGGCTGTATCTGTCTGCATCATGATATGCTTAGTGATCTTCTGTTGTCTTCGTGCATATAGATATCTTGGTTGGTTTACTTTGGAAGTCGACCTTCACTAGTCTAAAACCTTGTGTTTGCGGGATAGATGTGGAGCAGGATGCAGAGCTCAGGGCTGGGCACTATAGTGTGGTGATGCATTATAGCACAGGTATAGGTGCAGGTTGTGGATGCTATGCTGGTGCCTGTGAGTGTGGGCACCCAGCAGCTGGAGCATGTGGCTGTGCAGATGCACAGGTCTAGTGTGTGCTGTTCTAGGGCGCAGGGCACTACGTGCACACACACAGAGCTCAGGACAGCAGGTCAGTGTTGCATCTGCATGGGCTATGGGCAGATGTGGCTCTGCTGTACAGTTCAGCACTTGCCCAGAGTTGGGGCATGTGATTGGGGGCCATGCACATGTACAGATCTGGGAGGGCCGTAAAATGATAGCGCTCTGGGGGAGGGGTGCGAGGGGGGTAGCTGCATGACTGTATGGGCTGGTGGCAAGTGTAACCTAGGTATGAATGTAAGTGCCAGCAGCTTTTATGCACTGGTGATCACCTGCAGTGGGCAGGGAGGAAGTGGTAGGGCTTGGGAGGGGTTGGGTGAGACTGTACTTTTGCAGGAGAGGTGGGTTGGGCTGCAGCAGGCATGCCTGTGCTTGGGGTGGGGGTGCGGGATGGGTTGTGAGTGGGGGATTAG
>PVIY010062850.1:0-10711 GCA_004026745.1 Myrmecophaga tridactyla | reverse complement strand
AGAAAATGTCCCAATTAAAACAAGTCTATAGAAATGTCCAATCAAAGGCATCCAGGGAAAGATACCTTGGTTCAAGAAGGCCGATGAAGTTCAGGGTTTCTCTCTCAAATGAGAAGGCACATGGCAAACACAGTCAGGGCTTCTCTCTTGGCTGGAAGGGCACATGGTGAATACGGCATCATCTGCTAGCTTTCTCTCCTGGCTTCCAGTTTCATGAAGCTCCCCAGGAGGCATTTTCCTTCTTCATCTCCAAAGGTCTCTGGCTAGTGGACTCTCCACTTCGTGGTGCTGCAGCATTCTCTGCTCTCTCTGAATCTCTTTCTCCAAAATGTTTCCTCTTTTATGGGACTCCAGTAAACCAATCAAGACCTACTCAAATGGGTGGAGACATGTGATCCCCTAATCCAATTTAACAACCATTCTTGACTAAATCACATCATCTAGGGAGATGATCTGATTACAGTTTCAAACATACAGTATTGAATAGAGATTATTCTACCTTTACAAAATGATATTTTGATTAAAACATGGCTTTTCTAGGGGGCATACTTCCTTCCAAACCAGCACAGATAGTTACACAGAGTTGATAGGAAATGGCCAGATTGTATGATGTATTTTCAAAGTAGAACCTGTTTTGAATTAGTTAAATTGGGTTTCAAATTTGAGTCCAAGTGGAGGTCAGGTGCAACACAGTAAGAAATCTAGGCCATAAAGCATGAGAAAAGATAAATTTTTACTCCAGGTGCCAGAGACAGAGGGGTTCTATGAGGGGTTGAAGCTACCCTATTGGCGAGGGTAGCTGAACCAGTAGGTGGGAAGCACACAAGCAGAGCAAGAGTAACCCATGGGCTTGCACATTTATTGTGGTTCAGAAGTGGAGGTTAGTAAATGTGTTGTTTTGGAGGCTTTATGAATCCCCAAAAGATATTCTTAAAATTAATCCATTCCTGTGGATGTGGACCCATTGTAAGCAGGATCAACTTAAGACGTGATTCACCTCATTCAGGGGGGTCTTAATTCCCTTAATGGAATCCTTTACAAGAGGGTGAAATTCACAGAAGACGCAGAGAGAAAGACAAAGAGAAAGAAACAGAAGCTGAGAGAGAAAGCCACAGAAGGAGCAGCCAGAAGCTGAAAGCAAAGAAACCCGGAGAGAGGGGAGAGACCACCAGATGGATGCCACCATGGGCCTTGCCATGTGACAGAGAAGTCTTAGATCACTGGTACCTGTTTTCAGTCTTCATGGAGAAAGCATTGCCTGCTGATACCTTAATTTGGACAATTTTATGGTCTCAGAACTGTAAGCATGTAAGTTAATAAATTCCCATTGTAAAAGTCAACCTGTTTTATGGTATCTGCATTTCAGCATCTTTAGCAAACTAAAACAGATTTCCCACGGGAGTCAAGGATTGGTTAGTTTAAAGCAAGCATGCACATGTAAAAAGATGAAGGTATTGTGTGGTTCTGAATGCCTATGGAGATGTTTAGCTTCTCAGCTGGAACCACCTGTGGGTTTGGGGTGAGGCATGTGGGTGATGGCGGCAGTTTTGAATTTGGAATATGGGGAAATTTATCCCCCAGGGATGAAAAGCTGCTTATTAACTAGGCCAGAGATCAGTGTTGAGGCAAATGGCTTAGCCAAAGTAATATGAGGCAGCACACAAAAAAATGTGATTTTCTAGCAGAGCCATGTAGGATTATCTTATGGGTTGGATAAAAGGTTCAAGTGAATGAGATTCAAGGATGACTATTCAAGAGAAGTCAATAATAGAGGTTGCTGTTTTGTAGGATTATTATGAATATTATAGTAGGAAATGGTTAATAGACATGAAACTCATAGAATAATGCCTGCTACTTAGTAAGGACCCCGTAATGTTATCTGTTACTATTATAGTACATTTCAAAAGATATCACCAAAAGTTTTAAAATTGTTTTTCTGTTATTTCTTGGCCTATTTTTTCAGTGGCTAAAAAAAGCTTTAATTTTCACCATTTGTTAAAAATCTTATTAGATATGCCTCAGGAATATGGGTATTTAAATAATACATATATGTGGATATCAGTATTTCAAAAGCAGTGAGTCATTTAAAGAAATTCCTTGAATAAATCCAAAGCAAATATTAATTTAAAAAATTAAAGGGATCATTTAAATATTTATGTACTAAAATTATAAATCTAGTAAAGATGACATTTTACCTTATGCTAGTTATATATTAATAATGAAAGCTAGATTTTATTAGGCACATTTTCTTGTAAAGTGCGAACTTAATCTACATCATATTTATTTTATATTGGTCAGTGAAAAAAAGTGAAGTTGCATTTTTTTCACCAATAACTCATTTTAAACCATAAAAGTTATAGTTGACTCCCATTCTCTTAATTACATTTTTTCACAGAAAACTATTTGAAACTTCACATAAGAAAATGCTACTATTTATCACATATGAGCCCGCTTAATGCCATATACTATTTTAAAAATAATGTGATGCTAAATGTGCAGATATATGAAAGCATAGTTACTAGGAACCAAAATATAATGGCTGAACTTTTTTTAGTTAGGAGTTAGAGCATCAACTTCCAGTAGCATAATGTTATCCCTTTAAACAGTTTTTAAATTTTTTAAAATTATTTTTTCATTTTTTTATTAGAGAAGCTGTAGATTTACAGAAAATCATGAATAAAATACAGATCTCCCACATACTACCCTATTATTACCACCTTGCCTAATTGTGGTATGTTTGCTGCAATTGATAAAAAAAAAGTTTATAATTGTATTATTAACTATAGTCCATGGTATATGAACCTAGGGTTCACTGTTATATTTTCTAAAGTGATATGGATACATATTTTTAATTTTTTTATTCAAGTTAAATATATACAACCTAAAATTTTCCTTTTAACCACATTTAAATATATATTTCAGTGCTGTTAATCACACTGACAATGTTGTTCTATCATCACCATGATCTGTTACCCTTTTCCATCATCCCAAATAGAAATTCTGCACAATTTAAACATTCCCCATTCCCTACCCCCACCACAGCCCCTGGTAAACTGTATTCTAGTTTCAGACTTTATGAATTTGCTTACTATAATTATTTCAATATTTGCCCTTCTTTATCTGGTTTATTTCACTCAACATAATGTCCTTGATTTTATCCAAACTGTCACATGTGTTAAAACGCCATTCCTCTTTACAGTTGAATAATATTTCATTGTGTGTATATACCACAGTTTATGAATTCATTTGTTGATGAACACTTTTGTTGCTTCCATCTTTTAGCCAATTGTGACTAATGCTGCTATGAACATCAGTGTGCAAATATCTGCTTGAGTCAGTACTTTCAATTCTTTGGGTACATATCTACAGGTGGGATTGTTGGGTCATGTGATAATTCTATATTTAGCTTTCTGAGGAACCATCAAACTCTCTTCCACAGTGGCTACACCATTTTACATTACTTCCAGCAATGAATAAGTGTTCCCATTTTTCCACATGCTCTCTAAGACTTGTAATTTTCCATTTGTTTTTTGAAGTAACCATTCTAATGAGTATGAAATAGTATCTCATTATGGTTTTGATTTGCATTTCCCTAATGGCTAATGATGTTGAATATCTTTTCATGTGCTTTTTGGCCATTCATATAACTAATTTGAAGAAATATCTACTCAAGTATTTTTCCCATTTTGTATTTGGGTTGTTTGGCTTTTTATTGTTAAGTTGTAGTATTTGATTGATACTTTGATTATTAAACCCTAATTAAATACATGGTTTCCAAATATTTTCTCCCATTGTATAGGTTGTCGTTTTGCATTGATGATAAAGTCTGTCGAGGCATAAAAGTTTTTTTTTTTAATTTTGATGAGCTCATATATATTTTTTCTCTTGTTGTTTGTAGTGTGGGTGTAAAGTCTAAAAAACCATTGCCTATACATGGTCCCAAAGATGCTTCCATATGTATTTTTCTAGGAGCTTTATAGTTCTAGTTCTTATATTTAGGGCTGTTATCCATTTTGAGTTAATTTTTGTATATGATGCAAGGGGGGGCCCACCCACTTTCTTTTGCATATGGAAACCCAATTTCCCCAGCACCATTTGTTAAAAAGAGATTCTTCTTTCCCCATTGAGTGGAATTGGCACCCTTGTCAAAAATCAGTTGGTCATAAATGTGAGGATTGATTTCAGAGATCTCAGTTCAATGCTATGGGTCTTTATATCTGCTGTCCTTGTGCCAGAACCATGCTGTTTTGATTACTATGACTTTATAATAACTTTTACAATAAATCAATGTAAGTCCAACTTCATCCTTTGTTGTCAAGATGGCTGTGGCCTTTCAGGGCCCTTTACTCCTCCATATGAATGTGATGATTGCCTTTTCCATTTCTGCAAAGAAAGCTGTTGGAATTTTCATTGAGATTGCATTAAATCTGTAGATCACTTTGGAATAATTTACATCTTAAAAGTATTTTATC
Organism: Myrmecophaga tridactyla; assembly: GCA_004026745.1. Classification (NCBI taxonomy): domain Eukaryota; kingdom Metazoa; phylum Chordata; class Mammalia; order Pilosa; family Myrmecophagidae; genus Myrmecophaga; species Myrmecophaga tridactyla. Next base: position 6,239 of record PVIY010062850.1, on the reverse strand, counting down.
TTCTAATCCATGAACACAGAGTGTCCTTCCATTTATGCAGGTCTTCTTTGAATTCTTTTAGCAGTGTTTTGTAGTTTTCTTTGTACGACTCCTTTACATCCTTAGTTAGATTTATTCCTGGATATTTAATTCTTTAGTTATTATAAATAGAATGTTTTTCTTGATTTCTTCTTCAGATTGTTCATTATGAGTAAATAAAACACTACTGGTTTTTAGGTGTTGAGCTTATACCCTGCCATTTTGCTAAATTCATTTATTAGCTATAGGAGCTATGTTTTGGATTTTTCAGAATTTTCTGCATATAGAATCATGCCAACTGAAAATAGGGAAAGTATGACTTCTTCCTTTTGAATTTGGATGCCTTTTATTTATTTTCCTTGCCTAACGGCTTTGGCTAGAATTTCTAGTACAACGTTGAATGACAGTAACATTGGGCATCCTTGTCTTTTTCCTGATTTTAGAGGGACTGCTTTACAGTCTTTCACCATTGAGTATGATGTTGACTACAGGTTTTTCATATATGCCCTTTATCATGGTGAGGAAGGCTCCTTTATTTCCCTCTTTCTAAATGTTTTTATCAAGAAGGACGCAGATATTGTCTGAGGCCTTTTCTGCATCATTTGAGATGATCATGCTTTTTGTTATTTTTTTCCTTTGTTTTTTTAATGTAGTGCGTTACATTAATTGATTTTCTTATGTTGAACCATCCTTGCATACCTGGGATAGATCCCATTCAATCATGGTATATAATTCTTTAAATTGTGCTATTGGATTTGGTTTGCTAGTGTTGTTTTTGGTTTTTAAAAGATTTTTGCATCTGTGTTCATAAGGGGTATTGGCCTGTAGTTTTCTTTTCTTGTAGTATCTTTATCTGGCTTGCTATGAGGGTGGTGTTGGCCTCATAGAATGAGTTAGGGGGTGCTCCCTCCTCTCTAATATTTTAGAAGAGTTTGAGCAGGGTTGGTGATAATTCTTCTTGGAATGCTTGATAAAATTTCTCTATGAAGCCATATACTCCCAGGTTTTTCTCTGTTGGGAGGTTTTGGATTACCAATTCTATTTCTTTACTAGTTCTTAATTTGTTGAGATCTTTTGTTTCTTCTAAAGTCAGTGTGGGTGGTTTGCATGTTTTTTAGGAGTTTTTCCATTTCATCTATGTTATCTAGCTTGTTGGTGTACAGTTGATCATAGTATCCACTTATAGTCCTTTTAATTGCTGTTGGCTCTCTGGTAATGTCCCCTTTTTCATTTCTGATTGTAGTTATTTGTGCCATCTCTTTTTTTCTTTGCCAGTCAATGGCTTACCAATTTTAATGACCTTTTCAAAGAAACAATTTTTGGTTTTGTTGATTCTCTCTATTGTTTTATTATTCTCTATTTCATTTATCTCCACACAGATATTTATTATTTCTTTCTTTATGCTTGTTTTAGATTTAGTTTGCTCTTCTCTTTCTAGATCCTATAGTTTTGAGGTTGAGTCTCTGATTTGAAGTCTTTCTTCCTTATTAATGTAAGCATTTAAAGATATGTTTTTCTCTCAGCACTGCTTCTGTTGCATCCTATAAGTTTTGGCATGTTGTGCTTTCATTTTCATTAACATAAAGATATTTCCTAATTTGCCTTGTGAGTTCTTCTTTGACCTATCCGTTGTTAAGAGTATGTTGTTTAATTTCCACATATTTGTGTATTTTCCATTTCTGCCTCTCTTAATTGATTTCTACTTTTGTTCCATTGTGGTAAAGAAGATACATTGGATGATTTTAATATTTTTTAATTTATTGAGACTTGTTCTGTCACCTAACATATGGTCTATATGGAGAATAATCCATGTGCACTAGAAAAGAATGTGTATTCTGCTGCTTTTGGGTGAGGTGTTCTATATTTGTCTATTAGGCCTAGTTGCTTTAGAGTTGTCCAAGTTTTCTATTTCCTTTTTGATCTTCTGTCTAAACATTCTATACATTATTGAAAGTGGTATATTCAAGTCTCCAACTATTAATATAGAAGCATCTATTTCTTCCTTCAAATCTGTCCATGTTCACTGCATATATTTTGGGGCTCTGCTGTTAATAGCATGCATGTTTATAATTGTTATGCTCTCTTATTGAACTGACCTATATATATAATTTTAAGGATATAAATTATGTAATTTTAAGTATATAATGACCTGCTCTGACCCATCTGACAGTTTTTTACTTAAAGTCAGTTTTATCTGATATTTGTATAGCTTTCCCACCTTTGATTACTACTGGCATGTTATATTTTTTCCATCCTGCTTCACACCTGCTTATGTCTTTGGATTTAAGATGAGTGGCTTATAAACATTATATAGTAGAGTCATGCTTTATCCATTCTGCCAATTACTGCTTTTTGACTGGAGAGTTTAATCCATTTACATTTAAAGTAATTATTGATAATGCAGGACTTCTTTCTTCCATTTTGCTGTTTGGTTTTTGCAAGTCTTATACCTTTTTTGACCCTCAATTTTTCCATTAATGCCTATTTTTACATTTATTTGATTTTTTGTATTTTATCAAATTGAGGATCTTCTCGTTTCTTCCTGATTTTTTTTCATATATTTTCTTTGTGGTTACCATGGGGTTAAAACGTAATATCCTCAATCAAGAACAATCATTTTTCATTTGATACCAGTCTAATTTCAATAGCATACTCATGCACTGTTCATTCACCCCCTGCCACCTACCTTTTTATACTTGTTACAAATTACGTCTTTGTACATCATTGTATGTCCAAAACCATAGATTTATCTTTATTTTTATGCATTTGCATTTTAGTACCTGTAAGAAGTAAAGTTCCAAACCAAAAAAATACAGTACAATATTACTGATATTTATAATTACCAAAATGGTTAGCTTTACCAATAGTCTTTATTTTTTTACGCTGTCTTGTTCCACTGTCTAGTGCCCTTTCCTTTAAGTGTGAAGAACTCCTTTTAGCATTGCTTTTGGGGTGGGTCTAGTGTTAATGACCTCCCTCAGCTTTTCTTTATCTGGGAATGTCTTACTCTCTCTCTTATTTTTGAAAAAAAAATCTTACCAGATATAAAATTCATGTATGGCATCTGTGTTCTCTCAATACTTTAAATATTTCCACCCACTACCCTCCTGCCTCCGTGGTTTCTGATAAGAAATAGGCACTTAATCTAATTGGGACTCCCTTGTACATAACAGGTTGTTTATCTCTGGCAGCTTTGTGCTGCCTGCTGTGAGGCTGGGGGATGGGCAGTGGTAGCTGCTGCCTGGAGAATGCAATTCACAGATATTTACTGTAACTTACTAGTTTTTTCTTCCCACTCTTCCCTGGATATTACACAGTGTTCTACTAGACTCCAGAGTTACAAAAGAACTGATTCAGACAGTTTCCACCTGATTAATAGGTGTTCTGGTAGAGGGACTGATTCCAGTAGCTTTCTACTCACCATCTTCCCACAATCCTCTCCCTCTTTAAACATTTTAATACTGTAAATGTGTAGTGTCATTTGTATTACCTGGTACCATGAAATTGTATTTTATTATTCTGCTTGTCAATTTTCATTTTACCTGTAGGACTTTGCATTAATATTAAAAAAAAATTTGTGTGTAGGTTAGGACTGGATATATAAATATGGAAAAATTCCATACATTTTCCTGAACTATTTTATGGTCAGTCCTATTTTCATATTTGGGCCACACAGAAAATTTTGGATCTACAGAATTAAATATTCAACATAAAATTTGTGTTTCTCAAGGAGGCCTGCAAATCAGAATCACCATTCTACAGAGATTTTACAGAATATGCAAACCCAAGCAGGTATGATTTGCAAAAATGTCCCTAGGTGATTCTGATGTATTCTAACCAGGATCGTAGCAATTGTGACATGCTGCCCCAGAAGCCAGCCAAAAAGTTTAAATTTTCTTAACTTTATTTAAAGGCAGTACATGCCATCTATGGCAGACTATCTTCATGCAAACCTAGGCAAAAAAAAAAGAAAGAAAGAAAGAACAAATTCATTAGTAAGCTTTTTAAGCTACAGCTATTTTATATTCAGATTTGATTTAAGCCCTTAATATGCAATTCTGAAATCCAACTACCATATTTCATAAATCTGTATCTACTTCTTTTCTTCCTACACTTTTTAGGTACATTAAAATGGAATTTTTAGTTTCCTTATGATTGAAATTTCTGATTCCACTCTTCATGGCCTCTCTTTTCTATAAGTAAAAATATAACTCTGCCTATTTTAAGTCCAAAATCCATGCTGACTAAAAAAGCAAAAGCTTTGAAGGACTTAGTAAATATTCTAAAGGAAATACAAGAGTTTCAACTGGTGAGCCCACAAGAACCACGCTTTTAGTAAAAGGAGATATTGACTCTTACTTATTCAGTGGTTATTTTAAAACAAGAGAGCGACTTGGTCCTTTCAAATCCATAAATAATCCTAACCATTTCTTACTCAAATTCAGGAGCATTCTAAAAAAGTAAACTTTCTGTTTTAGAAACACATAAAAACTGAATTTTTAACTTTAAATTTAAGTTATAGAAGAAATCCTCCAAGGACTCTTTCCTGAATAGTCACCTATAAATCAATTGTTCAGAATTCAAAATGCATTTTCCTATAAATATCTCTCTGAAAGACACTGCTTAAGTCCCTAGGCAGACCCAGAAAAGCATCTTTAACACAGGATATAATTTGCAATTGGAAATGGAGCCAGGACTTTGCTTCAAAGAAAAAGAAAGAGTGTGTCTTTGTCCCCTCTACATGTCTTACCCTGGGCAAAATTTTGTGAGGGGGGTAGGGGAGGTTTCTTTGGCTTCCACCTCTTTCTTAATGTTCTCTTCCCATCCTCAAATATCCAACTTTATTCTGTATCCCATGTGATGACACCCCCTTTCCATCCCTTCTTATTCCCAGGCTAGGCCTTTTACCACCTCATAAAATCACTTATAACCTTGGCCCTCTCCCCACCCAAATTTAAGCTCCTGTTCTCTCAGTGCCACAAATCTTAACTGGATATGAGATTAGACCATTTCATGCTAGTATGTGACTTACAAATACTATTTTTATATCTCTAGATGACTTTGCATCCTTCAAATATACTTGTATACCCAAATAGAATTTTAATTGTGGAATTTCTGATTGCAAAACAAAAGTTGAAAATGTGCAGACTGTGAGTGAGGATATTTTTGGACGAAGGAACAATCATGAACACAGAGGTCAGGTCCTCTCTTTTGTGTTGGCTCTTCCTAGATTCTCAGGTCTTGTCCCTTAGGAACAAACACACTGTGTTCTGACAACATCTAGTTCATCTCAGAATGGCCTCCAGCAACACAGAAGTAGGGGTGAGAGCCTTATAAAATGTCTACTCTTTGTATGTCTCCACCTTTTGTAAATCATTTAGCAAGGTACATTTCCTGTATTGCCATTTTATTGCTCAAGTCAGAGTTTTGGAAGTAATAGTTTTAGAAGTCTTCAGCTATGCCTTCTATTTTTTCCAATCTGTTTTTAAAACCTACTGCCATTACTTATAACTCATGGCTAGTGAACCAAGAAAATCTTTTTGACATACATATGAACCAAACTTTCAGTACTTCATTTTCAAGCTTTAACTGCCATTATCCAATAGTATTTATTGCACTAGATGTGTGAGGAATCTTTGGAAGTTGCTTTGTTTATTTTAGGTAATCAAGGTACTAAATTGTGAACTGGATCCTCTGTTTTCTGAATGTTTATTGAATGAGTAGCATACAATTTTTATTAATTCTACTCAAGAATTAATTTTTATTCTACTCAAGCTTATCATCTACTAGAGTGTACTATTGTTTATCAATCCATATTTAATATTTATAGAATGCTGAATCACTACTATTTAACTACCTTATACAAAAGAGAAAATTTGAAGACAATGATTTCATCTTCTTGTCCACAAACCTCTGATAACCTGTGAGGCTATTATTCAATTGGTGGGTGTGGTAGTTAGGTTCGGGTGTCAACTTGGACAGGTGAAGGTTCCTAGTTCTATTGCTGTGGCCATGAGCTGATGGCATGTGAACCTCATCAGTTGCTGATTACATGTGCAGTTGGCTAGGAGGCATGCCTACGGTAATGAATGATGTTTGATTTAATTGGCTGGTGCTTAAATGAGAGAGCTCAGTATAGCACAACCCAAGCAGCTCAGCATACCTCATCTCAGCACTCACAGCTCAGCCCAGGCCTTTGGAGATGCAGAAAGGAATCACCC
>PVIY010062849.1:0-10715 GCA_004026745.1 Myrmecophaga tridactyla | reverse complement strand
GGACCCTAGAGTCCCCTCTTCACTCTCCCCAGGGCCACCTTCCCCCAGCACCCTAATCTAGGAGGCAGCAGCCCCCTCTCCCACGACTGGCTGGGACAGAAGAGGCAGAGGTGCTGACCTTCATGAGCCAAGAGCCTGGGGTGGAAATCCTGCCCGGGTGAACGTTGGACTTGCCAGCTCTGCCCCTTCCTTGGCCACTCCTTGATCTCAATAGTGGGGACCATGGAATTCAGGACACCAGCTTTGAGCCTGGATGCAACCTGGGCCCCCTGGCTCCCCCTTTCTACTCAACCCCTGCTGCCTCTTTGGAGGCTCTCTGGGCATCTGCCTCTGCCATTTGAGTGATGAGACCAGACACTCCAGCTAGGGAGTCAAGCAGTTTTTGCAAACACCCACAAACATTGAGCACCCCCGGGGTCCCTGCTATCATCCGGAAACGGGGCTGAGAGAAAGGAAGCAGGTTGCCCAAAACAGGCAGGCCTGGAACTCAGAGCCACCAGGTTGTTCAGCTGCAGTTAAGCCTGCTGGGGACAGGCTGCCACCTCCCTGCCCCCCTTCCTTGCTGACCCCGGCTGTCTAGAGGCCTGGCCTAGGGGTTCCCACATGCCCTTCATCCATCCCTCTCTTGCGGGTTTCCTGTCCACAGAGCTGCGAGGGACAGCAGTACATCTGCAAAATCCCAGCCTCTCCCTGCCCCGTGGATCCCGGTTGCTGAGCTGCCGCCACCTCAGACAGAGCCCACCGCCAGCTGGACAACAGCCCACCCAGCCTGGCAGCAGGCAACGCTTCCTCCGGAGGCAGCTTTTCAGAGCATCAGACAAGAATCTGGTCATTACCAAGTACTGGAGACACTTGGAAGTTGTTCTTAATCCAAGTGAGGTTTGTACTTGGGAAAGTCACCCTCACTTCTTGGCACTGCCTGTATCTACTTCTCCAGGTCCCTCCTGTATCCTTCTTCAAGTTGGAAAAATATGTGAGCATCTCTCAAAAGTCTATGAAGATAAAATTCAGGGGGAGGACGAGCAAATCCTCCATGCCAAACTTGCAGAACAACACAAACCTTTTGCAGAGATTTGCAAATAATCGGATTAAGTGATAACGTGGGACAAGGCCAACGGCCTTCACGTGTCTGGAAGTTTCTCGCACATATGAGCCATCAAGAGATGGCTGCCAGCCACACTGGTTTGATATCATTGTTCAGTTCCAACTTTGCATCCCGAGAACACTTAACTGTTTCTGCAGGTCCATTTTATACAACTTGAAAGACCTGGGAACTTTCTGCCTGCCACAAGCATGTCTTTCTTTCCTGCTTATCTGATAAACGGCTGTACCCAACTGGGACAGATTTTCCAGACCCAAAACAAAAAAAAACAAAAAAAACAACCTGGAGCGCTGGTTTACCAAAATATGCCTTCTGTGGCACACAACAAAGTGTGTGCGTGTGTTTGCGTGTGTGTAAGCATGGATATGTGTGCCTATGTATTTTAAGCTGTTCCTACTGTGCAAACTTTTTCATCTCGGGGATTCTGGCTGAGTTTGGTGCACAATTACGGTTTAAAACTTTCGCTTGTTTTACAGAAGATACTGGATGTTTTGTGAGCACGTAAGTTGCAGCAGTGGATTGCTTCATGTGTAGGTGGTACTGTTAAATACAGGGACTGTTTCCGGGCACGGAACAACAATTAAGTTAGGATGGACATTAGGTGTGATTACGATGACATAGCGAAGGTCTAGGTAGGAGTTAGAATGAACTGGAGGATGGGCCATTGGACAAATTATTAGAAAAATAATTTGACTTCAGTCTTAACATACCTACCTGGAGTCTGTGCTCATGTCATTCGCCTGAACAAAGAGCTCCCTAGACACGGAACCCCTCCAAGAAAAGCTATTCCCTAGAGAAGGAACATAGCGATCTGTTCCATGGCGAAGTGTGGGCGGGCAGGGGCTGGGCCAGGCCCCAGCAGCACTGCTACTCCGGCAGCATTTGGAGCCTTTGGTCGGGTTCCCCCCCCCCGCCCCGTTCTTTTAGGAGGTGTCCACAGTTGAGCTGCTTGAGCTTTGTTCTGGCACCCCTCTGCCTGCAGGCGCTCTCTGGCTGGTTCTTGGCTCTGCTTCCAAGGCCGAGGGACTGGAACTAGTCTCTGAAGGAGGTGAAAGTGAAGTGGGCATTCATTATTTACTGTGACTTGTTCAGGACCACACTCAGCAGAGGGCCTTCTTTCATTTATTACTGTTTCTGGAAGGGAAAAGTCCTACTAACGTTGTTTTAGTTTAATATAGAATAGTTGTTTTTTAATGAGGGCTTATTCTGAAAAACTCTGAATTTAATTCAGAGGTATGCCAATACCTTCCAAAGGGAAGTATATTCACAGACAGCTGTTTGGATCAGATGGCTTGGAGACTTTTCTGGAATACTCATGTTCAAAGATTTCTTATTAATGAAATGTCTTTCATAGTGTTAACAAGCTTAACTGCAAATACAATACTTAAGGTATTTGCTTACAAGAAAAATTCAGTGTGCCTTGAAAACCAAATGGGCTGGCATCCGCGAGCCTGAAATCTGCTGAATGCAGTTCCCCAAAGTCTCAGCCTATCTTGGAGGATGCCGGCTGCCACTCCCTCACCCAAGCCCCCTGCTTAGCCCCTGGAGGCATCCTGGATTTCCCTCCTAACATACAGGGTGCTGCTGCTCTTGCCCCCTCTGAGTGGGGTTACGAAGACTTCATGTGCAGCAGAACAAATCTCTGTGACCGTTGGGTCTCATACCAGCAGCCTGAGCTGCTTTGCTCAACAGAGATAAGAACAAAGATAGGCAAGAAGGCCCCAGGGCCTTTGCACAGGTTGATCCCTCCGCCAGAACAGCTCTTCCCCCACCTCCTAGTGCCTGGCTTTCTTGCTTAGCCAGGTCCCACTCACATGTCATCTCCTCAGAAGGTGCTCCTAGCCATGCTGCTGGAACAGTCCCCGCCCCACCCCCGCTTCTCTCCCCTGGCCTGGCTTTCTTTCCTTCAGGGCATTTAACACCTCCAGGATACACATTATATATTAATCTGGTGTCTCTCTCTTGCTGGAGAGTGAGGCATCTTCCATTTTAGGGCATTGGATCCTCACCAGGGGTGACTGGGCAGTGTCTGGGGACATCTATGGTTGTCACAACTGGGGGGTACTCCTGGCATCGAGCAGGGAACCCAGGGAGGCTTCTCTGCACCCTGCAATGCCCACGGTGCCCCCACCCCAAAGACCAGTCCAGCCCACCATAAAAAAGAATAAGAGCTCTGACAGATGCCACGACAAGGTGCTCGCTACATGGTGCCCTGTGAGAGCCAAGCACAAAAAGGCCAGCATGGGAAATGTCTACACTAGGCAAATTTGTGGAGATGGGAGGTAGACTGGAGGGGGCCAGGGGCTGGGAGGAGGGAGCAGGGGGGATGACTGTTCACGGGTACAGCATTTCTGCCTGGGGCCATGGGGAGAGTTTGGGTAACCGAAGGCAGTGATGGTGGCACAACACAGAATGCAATTAATGGCACTGAATTTTACATTTAAAAATGGTTAAAATGGGAAATTTTATGGCATATACATGTTAGCACAATAAAAATAAATTAATTTTTAAAAAACCCCACAACAACGTCAAGAAGGATCTGGCCCCAAAGTTGGCAATGTGGGTGGGGCCGGGGATTCCCTCACTCAGCGCCCCCCAACGGTCCCAGAGTTTGGCGGGGCCTGAACTTGTGCAGACAGAGGCCAGGCCTGCAGCCTCCAAGGGGGCCTCCTCTGCCCACCCGAAGTGCCGACGCTTCTCTTTGCTGAGGTGTTGGATAGGTGAGGACTGTTTCCAGTGCTTTCTGTGTGGGGCCTTTTTGGTGCCTTCCTCACACCTTAAGTCTGCCCAGCCCAGCTCCCTACTGCATGGCAGGTGCCCGGCGAGCATTCCAGGTCTCAGCCATAAACATGCAGCTGCCATGGAAACTCTGAACAGGCAGGGCCGACCACCGTGGGGTGAGAGCCAGGGAGTCATTACTGGACACCCCCAAATTGACTAAGAGCTCAGGGCCCATGTTGGGTGCCAGGTGCTGGGCACTGTGTGCAGCCAGGGCAGGTAGGACACACGCCCTTGTCTTCCTGGCAGGGTGGAGGGTCTGGAGCTGGGGTTCTAGAGGGTGTGAATGAGCCCAGCATCAGCGCAGGCTGAGACAGTGTCTCTTCCATCATCTGATTTCCCGGGCCCTCACTAGACCCAGACAGGCCCGGGAGTGCGACAGCCCCCACCCTGCGCCACCCCGCTAACATGTCTCGCACAGAAGCACAAACAAGAGACAGCAGCGGTCCTGCACGCTGTTATTATGGCTGATTCAATTCGTGAAGCTCGGGGCCGCCTCCTAATTTTCTCCTCCTTTGTCTCCAGATCAAGGAGGGGGTACCCGGTCGGTCCCACGCAGCTGTTGCGTGTGTTGTGAACGCCTGGGCTGGGTGGCCAGTGGGGCTGGGGCCTTCCGGGGGCCACTGCACAGGAGTGTCGAAGGCGGAGAAGTCCTGAACGAACTCCCCATGGCGCAGCTCCGAATGGCGCCCCCACCCCATCGCGTCCCCACTGCCCGAAGAGGAGAGCCTCCCTAGGAGCTGGGGGTGCTGCCGAGTGTTTATGGGATGGCCCAAATCACTCAGGGCAGTGGGTGACCAGGCCCAGCGCTTTGGCACAAAGGCAATCCTGGTGCTTCGTGCTGTCTGGGATGCTTGCGTCCACACTGCCGCGGTGGTGGCCTTCGTGTCAGTGCAGGAAGCAGTTTGTGAGTCGGTCTGCATGTCTCTCTCTTGCAGGCGTGCACAACCCAACTTCTAGAGGAACTGGGCCTCTCTGTGCAGCCCTCCATCACTCTCTGTAGCATTTCTATGACCCACTGCAGGGCTCCCCACCCCGGCTGACATCTGGGGCCGCCCAGGGCATGTGGACTCTGCCCACTCTACGCCAGAAGCACCCTCACAGCAACAAAACCACAAATGTCTCCAGGCTTTGCTCTGCGTGCCCAGGGGACAATCACCCCGAGTGAGAATCATTGGTCACTGCCTGCGACCCCTGAAAACAAGCTGTTGCCAGGCCCAAAGCCTCAGCACCCCAGGTCTCCAGTTGCCAGGGACAGGCAGTACCATGGGAGCCGACCTTGCTGGGCCCCAGTGCTGGCAGTGCCCGGTGTCAAGATGGGGCTGGCCCAGCGCCCGTGGAGTGATAGTCTTGTTCCAAGGAAAGATCCCAAGGCCACGAGGTGAGCAGTACAGGGTCACAGCCACTGGGCCAGCTCCAGGCCTGACTCAGGCCCCATCGGCCCCTCAGCGAGACAATCGATCTCCCTCTGCCAGCTCGGAAATATGCCGGGTTCTGCCCACAGCTCTGGCTGAACTGGACCCGTCCCAGTTACTGGCTCCAGGGAGGTGGGGACGTAACAGGGACTCTATCCTTCTGAGTCCCATTGCGTAGACAGGAGGGACGCCAGAGGGGGCCCTGAGGGTGTGGGGAGAGGGAGCATGGGGCAGGCAGCAACCTCCCAACAATAGCCTGTCTATCCTTCCAAATCTCACAGTAGTCCCAGAATCCTCAGTGTGGACTGGTGGCAGGCCGGCCTGGGCCGTGGGATGCTTGGGGGAGAGGGGCTGCAGGGATTACCCCCAGCCAGGCAGACTGCCGGGCCAGCTGGGAGATATGAAAGTGGATGGCAGCCCGGTGGCCAAAAGACTGGGGGATCTGAGGACGCCCAAACTGCTGAGCTGAAGAGAGCCAGGGGGGCCCTGCCCAGACCTCACTGACAGGTGACTACAGAGAGGAAGCCTGGGAGACTTGGCTGCAGACCTTTCTATGAGCCGGGGCTCCTTGCTGGCATGGCCATCGCCTTCCTGGGCTGCTGGCTGGGAGAAGGTGCACGGGGTTGGGGAGAGAGTTGAGGGTGTTGCCCCGGAGAAGCTCCTCTAGGGTGAAGGGGAGGCTCTAAGGCAGGAGGCCGGGCCTGCCGGCCTGCTGTGTTCCCAGGCGCACCTGAGGGCGGGATGGGGAGAGGGGGCGCTACAGAGAGGACCCCGCCGTGCTATTCTGTAGCAATGGGATGGTGGGGAGAGGGGATGGATCTGGGAACCCCAGAAAAAGCTTCAGACAGAAGTCCCTCGAAATGGGCCCAACACTTCTAACAGCAATAGGGCAGAGGGAGTTGGTTAGGGCAGAAGTGGTGGGGAGCAGGGTCTCAAAACATCTCCTGGGGCCCGCAAGACTTTGGGTTGGAATCCCAGTCCAACCAGGACTGGTCAGAATGACCTGGAAGAAAGAACGGTCCCCTCCCCAATCCCCCTTGAAACCAACAACACAGGGGGCCAGGCCCGGCTCACAGGCTGCTGCTTCTGCTGCCCAGTGGAGCTGAGCGGGTGGAAGTGCACCCACCTGCCCAGGGCGTCCACTCTGGGTGAGCAGTCAGCCAGTTTTGGAACCCTGAGCTGGCTAGAGGGATGGACCGGAGGCTCCCCCAAGCCCAAGGCCATGGCGCAGATGCAGGTGCAAGCGGGTCCCTGCCAAGGAGCCTTAACTGGGCCCATGGCTGCTCGGTCTTGCCGGCGGACACAAGGGACAGTGTGGGCAGTGGGTCGCTGGGGCCCAGGAGGGAGACTGGGTGCTAGGGCCCTCCACCACGCCGCTCAGCAGATGAAAAGGAGCAGTCCAAGTAACAAGCAGCCCCTGGGAGACTGACAGCAGCCTGATGCCAGCGGCTCAAGGGCAGCACCAGGAGGGGGCGAGGCCTGTGAGAAAGCCTGGCTCAAACGCCGTGCTGCGCTGAACTTCTCTGCAGTCAGGTGGATTCAGGCCAGACAGAACCAGATCCCCTTGGGAGAGGCAGCTCCTCTGGACTCATTTCGCAGGACACGCCAGTCAGGGTCACCGTGACAACACAGCTGCCTACGAACAGGCTGCTCTGGCTGAGCGTTCCCACTAGCCAACAGTGCCAACAGTCTCTGCTCTGTCCCCATCCGAGGGGATGACCGTGGTTTCCATTTGCCTGGGGACCCCATCGGGTGGCCCCTGCCCTACAGCCTGCAAAATGCCTTCCTCTGGAGAGCCCAGGTGTGTCCTCAGCTGCTCGAGCATCTCTCAGGGGTCCTGTCCCCTCAAGAAGGTGCCCACTTGCCACAGCCCAGGGTCATGGGGGAGTCACCGGCCAGTGGCCTCAGCCCCGGGTAGGAGAGGGCATTCCTGAGGGTGCAGAGTGGGTCCTCGGGTATAAACCTCAGGGACTGGATGCCTAGAACCTGACCCCTCTAATTGTGGCGTGGGCCCTCAGCCTCAGTGAGCCCCTTTGAGCAGTGCCGTGGAGGGTATGTGGCTGATGCAAACCTCTAATCCACGCCACCGCGGCATTACTGATGTCTTCCAGGACTCACACAGGCCACAGGGCAGGACGGAGGACGGGGCTCTCAGAAGCTCTGGAATGGCCACTGCTGCTCAAGCTCTGGGCCACAGATGGGAGGGATGCGCCATATCCTTGTCCCCAGCCTGGGAACACGTCCGAGCCGGCCCCCGGCCCTGCTCCCACCGGCCATCAGGTTCTAGACCCATCTGCCTGAGGCCCACATGCTCACACAGGACCGGCAGACGCTCTTGAGAGAGGTGCTTTTTAGGAGAGCAGCAGTGCCCCAAGGCTCAAGACCTGGGTCTGTGTGCAGGCAGCTCACCCTCCTCTCGAGGCCACTCACCACTTCAGGAAGTCCATCCCGGCCAGGACGGCGTAGCCCAGAACCAGAAAGAGGACCTTGAGCAGCCGGTCGTTCTTCTCCTCCAGCTCCTTTGCCAGGATCTCGAAGAAGGTGACGAAGAGGAAGGTGCCGCCCGCCAGGCCCTGCAGCAGCACCGAGGCCACGCTGCTGGGCATGCCCTGGGCACTCTGGATGCCCAGGCCCGCGCCGATGCCCAGCGGGATCATGACGCTCACGGTGATGGCCAGTTTGGCCGCGTCCCGCAGGGGCAGTGCGCTCCGGGCCATGCTGACGCCCAGAGCCACAGCCACCAGCGTCTCGTGCAGGGCCACGCCCACGAACAGGCTAGCCACCTTCTGGCCCTCCTCCTGCAGGCCCAGGGCCAGGCCCTCGAAGACCGAGTGAGTGGACAGCGCGAAGACCAGGCTGAGCAGGCGCAGCGGGCTGGAGTGCGACAGCTCCTGGGCGCGCAGGCCGTGGCTGTGGGCGTGGGGGCCGGGCTCAGCGTACAGCGGGTGCGCCCGCCCGGACCCCATGAAGGGGCTCTCGTACTCCGAGTCGCTGCCTGCGTCCGAGCCGGCGTTGAAGGTCTCCAGGTCGATGAAGGACGGCTTCTCCTTGCGGAAGGTCAGGATGAGCTGCTCCAGGAAGACAGTCAAGAAGAAGCCGAGCAGCATGACCGTCTCCGCCAGCGGGTAGTCGGTGCTGATGTGCCCGAGGCTCAGAACTTTCTGGAGCTGGAGCAGGGGGTGGGGACACACAAGAGAGACGTGCTTTAGGGGCGGGGTGACTGGCGCTCAGACAGGGTCTGACAGACAACGATTTGCTTAAAAAAGATTTAAAAAAGGAGGAGGAGGTAGGATGGAGAAGACGGGCTCATCCTTAATGGATTAAAAAGAAGTCAATTAGAAAAGCAATTGGAGGGCCCACGTTATGTCAACCATATCAACCAAAGACTTCAAAAAATTCTAATGCTCAGATGTTATAGGAAAGAGACAAGGTCATTCTTGGCTGACCTGCCCAGAAGGATGGCAGCCCCTGTGGGCCCAGCACAGTGGGGAACGTGGGTCCTGGGGCAGGAGGTACCACCTTCCCCTCTGTCAACCAACTGGGGAGTTTAGAAACCAGTCATGTGCTCTGGAGATGGAGGGCAGCTCGGCGGCTCCACAATTCCACGTGCACAACCAGCTGCCTTCTATGGCCTAGGAGAGGGGCCCACTTTTCCCCAGGGGAAGGCTCTGTTTCCTGACCATGATTGTGTGCACCAGGTTCTTTCCAGCCTTAGGGCCTAGAATAGGCTCGTCCACTGTGTCTGGAACATTCTTCCTTCACCTTTACTCACGGCTGGTTCACTCTGCCCATCAGGGGACACTTGGAGATATCTGGAGACGTTTTTGGTTGTCACGACTGCAGGAGGTGCTCCTGGCATCGAGTGAGGGGAGCCCAGAGAGGATGCCCCACCCCCAGAGAATGATCCGACCCCAAACGTCAGCTGTGCTGTGCAGGAAACTCTGCTCCAGGGGGTTGAATCACAGGCTCCCGGTTCAGGAAAAGCTGCAAAACTACGCATCAGGGGACGATGGAAAGGCTGTCAGGGCACGCAAGCCCCAGATTGGAAAAATCAGATTCTGAGACTGTAATTAGCTCAATGGTTCTCAAGTGGGGATGATTCTGCCGCTCAGGAGACACTGGGGGATGTCCACAGGCAATCTGGGCTGTTACAACGGCAGGGGGTGCGCCAGGCATTGAGTGGGAGGTGGCCAGGGATGGTGCTTATGCTTGTTTGAATGTATTATGTAGCCCAGAAAAGCCATGTTTCAATCCTGATCCAATCTTGTGGGGAGAGCCATTTCTCTTACTCCTAATTCAATATTGTACGGCAGAAACGTTTGATAAAATTATCTCCACAGAGATATGACATGCCCAATTGTGGGTATGACCTTTTGATTAGATGGAGACGTGACTCTGTCCATTCAAGGTAGGTCTCAATTAGTTTACCAGAGTCCTTTAAAAGGAGAGACATTTTCAAGAAAGTTCAAACCTAACAGAGAAAACCAATGTAAACGTATGGAGATCAAGGCAGAAACAGCTAAGCAAGGACTCACAGAAATAGCCAGAACCTGAAGAGAAGAAATCTCCAGTCCCAGCAGATGCTAAGTTAAGAGATGAAACCCAGAGTTTTGTCCCAGACCAGCTAAGTGAAGGCCCACAGATGCTTAGATAGGAAACCACTGGCATCAGAGGCTGGAAGCAGTGGGTCTGGGAACAAGGACCAGCAGATGCCAGCCACGTGCCTTCCCAGTTGACAGAGGTGTTCCGGACAGTATCGGCCTTTCTCGAGTGGAGGTAACCTCTGGGCACCTTAGTTGAAACATATTTATGGCCTTACAACTGTAAACTTGCAACTTACTAAATTCCCTTTTTAAAGGCTCTTCCATTTCTGGTATATTGCATTCTAGCAAGCTAACAAACCAGCAGTTTGCCCAACATCCTACAATGAGCAGAGTCTTCCCACTCCAGAGAATAATCTGGTCCCAAATATTCCAAGCTGGGAAACCCTAACCTGTCTGTA
Organism: Myrmecophaga tridactyla; assembly: GCA_004026745.1. NCBI lineage: Eukaryota > Metazoa > Chordata > Mammalia > Pilosa > Myrmecophagidae > Myrmecophaga > Myrmecophaga tridactyla. The sequence continues at coordinate 418 of PVIY010062849.1, read as the reverse complement.
TGTCTTCGATTATTTCATTATCAGTCTCTCCCTCTAGACCTATGCGGTCCAATACAGTAGCTGCTAGCCACATGAACTGAATTCGAATTCAAATAAATTACAAAGATATAAAACTCAACCTTCTCATACTCAGGCTCACCGAGTCACCCGGGCTAGTGGCTCCTGTATTGGGCAGCACAGGGTATCGCAGATGTTCTATTGGACGGCGTGCCCCATTTGGAATGTAGGTTCCATGACTGGTGGCACCATGCAGGTTTTAATCACCACACTGGTGAATGCCCCAGGAACTCTATTCCTGGAGATCATGGAAAAGTGGAAACGAGCACAAAGATGGCCTCTGTGGTGCCATTCAGAGTGGCCAGAGCACAAAGCTGCACCCGATGAAAACACCTGAGCACAGGGGATGACTTAGTGAGAA
>PVIY010062848.1:0-10705 GCA_004026745.1 Myrmecophaga tridactyla | reverse complement strand
CCTATAATAGAGAAAACATTTTGGAGAATGAAAGATTTGGAAAGAGCAGAGAATGCTGCAGTACCACAAAGCAGAGAGTCCACAAGCCAGCGACCTTTGGAGATGAAGAAGGTAAATGCCTCCTGGGGAGCTTCATAAAACCAGAAGCCAGGAGAGAAAGCTAGCAGATGACGCCATGTTCGCCATGTGCCTTCTCACTTGAGAGAGAAACCTTGAACTTCATCGGCCTTCTTGAACCAAGGTATCTTTACCTGGATGGATGCCTTTGATTGGACATTTCTCGACCTTAGAACTGTAAACTAGCAACTTATTAAATTCCCCTTTTTAAAAGCCATTCTGTTTCTGGTATATTGCATTCTGGCAGCTAGCAAACTAGAACACTGACCATGGCCTGTCTAAGTTCACCATTCCCCCATACCTTTCCATGTGACCACATTGGAGGACATGTTTCTCAAGGATACCCTCTATTCCTTGACTCTTACTCTTCCCTCTGAGTGAAGTGTCCTGTCCTTCATTTAAATTTAACAATTCCCCTCCATTTGTTTATGCCTTGCTCACAATCACATCTTCAGTAAAATCTTCCACAGACTTCTTGCTTCCTATAATGCCATTTTTATATTCCTATCTATAGCTATATAACTGTCTCATGTATGATATAGTTTATTGTATATCCATCTCAAAACCTCTGATAAAATCCTTGAGGTCAGGGATTATGTCTTACACTGGACTTGGAAAGTTGCAATAATAATGAGAGTTTTGTTTAAGCAAAAAATTAGGCAATCCACTATTATACTAATTCCTTCTTTGCCATGAAGTTATTTTGTTGGTTGTATCATATTTTGGAATGATTGGTTAGCCATGATCTGAGGAATTCACTTGAATGCTTACACAAACTCTATTTCCATTAGAATTTTTCTCTGTTTATATCATTTTAATAACTTCTTGCAGTGGACTGATGTCAGAATTATACTGCTATTGAGAAGTAATGATTTATCTTTTTTCAATTTCATATATTTTCCAATAATTAAAAGTTTACTGTAACTGCCCAACAAATGGCTAAATGTGGCTGTTTGTTTTTGTGGTGTAAATGAGGCTTTGATTGTTTCTGTCTTGTAGGATGATGCTCCCTGCTAATTTTAGATGATTGTTTTTATGCCTTGCTGTGTCTAGTGTCATCAACACAGACAGAAGATAGGTTTAGAATACGCAAATAGCAACTTGTCCCTTTGCCTGTGTTACCTGGCATTGCTTGTGTCTGCACTGGGTTAGGGCAGTTCTTCCTTACCACAAGTCTGAAACTTGAATCTTGAAAACTGTGTTTAGAGAAATAAGAAAATCCTTGCATTTTGAATAAGGAATGCCACATAGAGAGCCCAGTAAGCCAAGGAAAACTGTTGCATCTTCCTTTTACCACAAATGAGTCAAACTTAAAGCTTGAAAGAATATCTTTTGTCACTTCTCTAGCTGCAGTAAATGCACATCCAGTGTTGATATGAATTATACAGCTTATATAGTTTCTCCCTCTGGGAAGTCCCCTCCCCCATTATTTTGAATGAATATCTCAAATTCCTCCCTCCTACCCCCAAAAAACAGTGCTTTGAATTTGGGAGGGAAGCAATCATGTTCGCAGGAAGGATTTTTCCTCTCTACTCTACCTTCTTCTATTAACTGGAATATGGAATGGGTCAGATAATTTCTTAGTGGTTTATGCTAAAATGAACTCCCTGATCTGTCACCTCTCAGAAAGCTCTGGGGGGAAGAGGCTGTCCCTCAGAGCTAAGGATCTTGGAACTTAGAATATAGAATATTTTGTGCTTCATGTTTTTCAACTTTGGGCCTTAGCTGCAAGTCTAGACTCCCCTCCCCCAAACTCCAATCAGCATCCTGTTATAAGTGCAATAATAGAGATTCAAAGAGAGCTCCTTGGAATTTTGAAAGAGGGAGCCATACCTCTAATTAGAGGAAGCCATCCTGAAATAAAGCAACTAGTTTGTAAGGCAGTTCATCATGAGTCATATATTGTTAGATAAAGAGAGGAAGAGAGAGAGAGAGAGAGACATTAATATCTATCTATATGCCTGTGTGTGTTTGCATACATGCACATACATGTATGTATATGCATAATAAAGTCAAATAAAGGTAAATAAAAAATACACACACAGAGAGAACTATATACAACGATTTTATTTCTGTAAAAATGCATATAAATTTCATAGAGGTATTGAGACTGTATCATTATAGAAATAATCTGAAAAGGTATTTACCAAACTGTTATTAGCACTTAACCTCTTTAAACAAGAAGCAGGGGGATGAGAACTTTGTTTCTTTCAGCATTTCTGAAGGAAGATACATTTTACTTTTTCTGACTTTAACAACTTTTCAAACTAAAATATCTTTGGAATAATAGTTTTGTTTGTCTTTTTCCTAAGAGGAGTGGCAGGACTCAAGCTGTGCTTTAAGAACTTTTTCTGTAGTGAAGTGCGGATCCTAAAGACCAATTTGGGCTGAGAAATGAGAGAAATGCAGCAGAGGAGAAATTGTGGTATTTGTGGTGAGAAGATCTGTGGGGAACAATCAGAAAAGGTTCACAAAAATGGGAAACAAAAGGGGGAGGCTGGGACATGATTGTGATTTTGTACATGCTGAATTTGAGCTGCCTGTGGAACATGGAGTAGACCATTGAAAGAGCAAAAATAAAATGAGAGAGCTGTCAGGGTGGACCACGGACTTCGGAGTTTCCATACAGCGGTTGTAGATAAAACCCCTGAGGTAACTGCAGAGTCCAAGGAGGGGTTATGTGAAGAAGAGAACTGAAGAAATAGCCTCAACTAAGGCCTGTATTTAGATAGCAATATAATGAGGGCTGGCCAATGATTAAGATTTCACTAGGCAAACTGGTGAGAAATAATAAAACTGGGGAAACTAGCCAGGAAAAATCATGTTAAATGCAAGTGACGGTCTCTGCAATTATCTCTTTGGATAATATATTCTTCTAGTATTTTGTGATCCCTTTTTTCCTATATATATTAAGTTAATTTCTTATATTCTGAAGTAGTTGTTGAAGAGTATCCAACTTCTTCGAGCAAATTAATCTGCTGTTATTTAATCGTATGTTTTAAAATGTAACTTTTGCTAATTTCCCTCTCCCAAACATATTCCTTTCACCCTCTAATCTCTCTTGGAAGCCATTCCCTCTCCTTCTTTCTCATCTAGTTTCTTTTGGAAGAAATAAAAAGAGCTCAGTTATCTAATAACTATACAAGACAATTTGAGTTAATTGTTAAGATAGATTTTTTATTTCACTAACATACACCTAACCCTCAAGTCCCATATTACTGAGATGAGGTGAATGAGTTGTGAAAATTCTCCTTTTGCAGAATAGTACTTACTTTGAGAGAGAAATTCTACCAAATTGATTCAGATTGATTCATTTATCTCTAGCTCTCTCATCACAGCAGCAAACTAACAAATTATTAACATAAATGGCAAATAAATTGAACACGAATAAATCAGGCAGAAGAATTGACAGGAATCTGCAACAAACTCTGCCATTACTTCTGCTAAGGATTTAATTTTCCTTGCATTATGGAAAGCTTTTAGTCTTTCTTAAAGTATTTCCTTAAAGTATTTGAATTTCTCAAATTCATATTAAATTACTATTTAATGTTAACAGTTTATATTATTCCATTTGTTTCTTCCACTGATTTCCCATCTCCTTTCACCCAACACAAAGTTATGATTTCATAAAGAAAAAAATGGACTTTAATAAGAATGCCTGAATTTGTGTCCATGTGGGTACTTATTGGATAGATGATCTTGGGCAAGTCATTCCATTTTATCTCAAAATCTGTTCTCATCTCTACTTTCAAATTAGCATATACCAAAGACTTAAGTGTCATAAAAAGTTGGATCTAATCAAGCAGTTTTAAACATACATGACTCCACATAAAAAATTTCAGAAAAATCACCTTTTGGTTTTCTTTTTTTTAGCATTTTGTTTACTTTTTAATAAAATCATTCAGCTACAAGTACACAAACACATTTCAATATTTGAATCCATCTGAGGTAAATTCTCTCTGTATAGTTCAATAGTATAAATTTCATGTATGTGCCTGGCTTTCTTTTATTAGAAATTTAATAAACCCTATGACTTGTTAGGCACTATGTTAGTTGCTAAAAAAACAGCAGTGTGTAAAGTGAGATAGAGCCTTAGCTTTCAGTCTGCTTTGGAAATTTTGTTATAAAAATGGACATAGCTGTCAGACCATACCAACACCAAAGGCATTGCACAAACACAGGCAACTATTTTCTCAGTTTCATGTACAGTGTTTTGTTTCATGAGATATGCAGATCTCCCCACATTGGAATGGGGGGAGCAGGTAGTCTAGAAAAATTATGAATGTTTTCTTATTTTGAATTCACTTTATTGTAGAAGAAGATTTGTTAAACTATGCCTTGTAGGCCCAAATAGACCCTCCATCTGTTTTTTGTTTGTTTGTTTGTTTTTTTACTTTAGAAAATGAAGTTATATTGGAACACATAAATGTGTTCATTAATTACATTGGTATAAACATGCTCATTAATTTACCAGTTGTGTATGGCTGCTTTGCACTACAAAGGCAAAAGCGAATAATTGTAGCAAAAACCTATGGCCCGCAAAGCTGAATGTATTTTCTATCTAGCCCTTAACAGGAAAAGCTAGAACTTGAGTTCTAGAGAAAAATCTCTTCACTGGTATACATCAGAATATTGGCTCACCACACAAGCCAGTGATGTGCTGCTATTGGCTCTGTTCTTTCTACAATTAACTGCTCTTTTTTGTACTTGATTCTTCAAATAAAATGTAGTCTACCCTTGCATGTGAAGAGAGGCCCTAAAATAGCTTTGTAAGGCCTTTATCTCTCCAAGTTACCATGGCCTACGCCATTTACAGACAGTTAAGAGACTTCCTATGGTTGCATAAAATGGCCATCTCTGATACTGAACCATTATGTTTTAAAATTCCTCTTGGTTTTTCCTACTGTTTCAATAAATAAATAAATACATACATACATACATACATACATACATGCATACATACATACATGAGAAACAATATTTGGCCAGAAAATGACTTCATGCCAATTCAGAGGAATTGCTGTGGTTTTAATGTCTAACCAGGAAGTTGATCTGCCTAAGGTTAAAAATGGCAGAAACTCCCTGACTGGAGTTGGTGCTGTGGTGCCATGGTTCAGTCCTGGCATTTCCGGCTACCTGCTCCAGCGCACAGACAGATCTAGGTTTTCCCTCTTGAGCAGAGTCTTGGGCACTAGCCAATAGGTGTCTGTGGTTCTACGAGACATCTGTGAACTGCAGCATGTGCTTCTTCTCCCATGTCTGCTTCCTTCTATATCTCCATAGCTTTGTGTATCCTGTCTGTAGTGTTTAACTCCACAGTGACCTGGCCATGACCTTAAAAGCAGATGTAATTGAGTGGAAGAATAATGGACAAAGACTGGGTAAAGGAAGATCATACCCTACTTCTGCAACTTCTGCAGTGTGACTTCAAATAATTTGCCTTTCCTCTCTAGAGAAGTAATCACAATATGAATTGGAAAGTCACTTAATAACAATGGCTCCTTTTTTTCTTTTTATTTATTTATTTATTTATTTATTTTGAACCCTATTAATCACTAGGCACTAGGCAAGTATTTATCTTTCTTCTTTGTAACAATTCTTTGTAACATCTTAGAGAAAAGAAAACTTACTGAGTAGTTCTAAGGCCATATTGCTGATAACCAAAAGAACTGGGATAAATCCCTGCTCCATTTGACTCTAAAGTATCTACTTTTTTTCCCAATAATATATCCAATTTCTCTTTAACAACTGATTCTAAAGCAAAATGGCCAGACTTCTGAAAGCTGAAACAGCAGAAAGAACCCAAAATCTTATTCTCTTTGATAGTACTGAGTAGATCCCACTGCAATGGTTGGGAAGGAAGTAAATTGGGCTTTTTAACACTTGCTGTTGATCTCAATAAGCTGACATCTGAATGTTAGAAAAGGTACTGTAGTTAAAAACTCGAGTTACTAGAATATAGAGTAATGGAAATTGTCAGCCAGCAGGGGAGAGGAGAGTAGCAGGGTTAATGATGCAATTTTTAAAAATTTAATATAAGCCAACAGCAACCTATAATTCAATTAACTAATTCTTACTTTATACATTACTAGCTGTAAATATTTTAATTTTCTATGTAACCATAATTACATAAGGACACAAATTGCTACTTGATTTATGACCACATATTTTTGGTTTATCCATGTGTGATCTTCACTGATGATAATGGTTTCATGAGGAGTGTTCCCAGAGGTGCTGCTCTTTTTGAAGTTCCAGACCTACAAATCTAGCTTATCGTTTAACTTAGTTTTGAACTTTCACTCACTTGTTGTTCCTGGCTTGCCAATTCCCAGATATTTCAGTTTCTGAAGAGACTAATAGAGTTTGCACAGGGAAAATATTATAGGATGACTGTAAGAAGTACTGCTTCTTTAATGTGAGTTAAAAAAATTATTTTCTTGTTTTAAATGAAGTTTCAAGCATCTAGAAGGCAGTGGGTTGGGTCATTGGCCCACAGTGGAGGAACCCTGTGACTCTTATATCCCTTATGTCCAATGACGTGGCAAAGTACTGGGTAGTATGTAAATGAATAATCAAGAGTATCAATAGAAAGGGAGTAATGTGAGGTTCTTAATTACCCCACTTGGTGAGTCATTGTTTCAGCACTCAATTAATGCCTGCCATGCACAGGACATTATAACAGACACCGGAGAGAGAAAAAGACACTTTCAATATTGCCCATGCTTCCCAAGAGCATTAAGTCTAGCAAGGAGTTTAGACAAAGTAAGAACATCATTGCAAGACAACATTTAGATGTTACTTAACCAATAAGTGCACAGAGACATGACTAACTCCAAGACTGAAAACATCCTAGTTGTGTAACATTGAAAGAACCAACTACTTGTTCTAAGCTTCAAATTTTTTATTTATATGGTAAAGATGATAATAATGAAAAATATAAAAGCAATAACTAACCTTTTTATTATATTATTATCATATATGAACTGTGTGAAAATAATTTTGGGTGTTGCAAAAAACGTATATGCAAACAATAATATTTAAGAATGTATAGAGATGGCTAGGTACCCCACCCCCATTCAGTATGATTGACTGGATGTCTCTGCTCATCTCCCTTATCCCACAGGGTAGAAACTGGATATCTCAATCTTATTTTTCATAAAAGGAGGCATATGTTGCCTGTCTCTGAGAATTGTACTATGTAAGAACTGGGCTGTACACTAATGGCACTCTACATGGACTTTTTGAATATTTTTCCCTTCAAAGTGAAGTAGTTTTTAAATTACTGGTACAGCTTCTGTCACAAAGACCCCAGTCCTGGAATCCCTGAGCAGAGTTTATCCCTCTTGAAGAGCAATTCCTAAAAGTTGCCTGACTTCATCCTTATTATTTGATCACTATGAATACATGTTATCAGTACTCAGAAGTGACAGTATAAACTTGTTCTGCCCCCAAAATGTCCAAACATAGCTATACCTGACACTGGGCTACAGTGAACTTTGTACTAAGCTTCATGAAAAATGTAATGTATTAGAAATTCAGTGATAAATGGCTAGGAGTTTTTGTTGACAAATAGTTTAGTACATATTTTTCTTTGTTCAGTAGTTGTGTTTTATTTGTGAAGCATGTAAATGATACAAACCCATGTGAAGAAAAAGGAAGAAACTTTAATCTTCTGTATATTAATCAAAGGCTCATCGAGACTGTACTCATGGAGTGACATATTTTTCACTCAAAGTGTCTACTTCTGAAATTACTGCTTTGATTGCATGGTATATGCATCTTCCTATGAGAAAATATGAAAAGTAGAAAATAAAACCATTTATCTTGGCAGTCAGCACCCTGGATTTTGTATTCAATGAGTGTTAAACAGGGTGAATCACAGTTGAATGTAGAAGACATAAAAGTCTAAATTGCTAAACATCAGTCCGTTTTTGTCCCATAACCTATAAAAAAGTTACAATAAACTACTCTTTGTTCCCTATTAATTTCCGTGTAGATTCAATGGTTTGAAACACATTTTTGGCTAAAGATTTTAGAAGCCTTTAAGAGGAATATGTTGTAAAAATAAGACAAACTAAAATAACATACTCTCAGGTACTTGCCAAAGCACCATTGGCAGTGGGTGCTGTGTTTGCATCATGCTGCTATCATCTTCGCAGAGCTGCAGTCAAGTCTGTTACATGAAATAAGGCACCTCAGCCCAGGCGTGTTCTCCTTCACACTTTAACTACATGTATTTTTAAAAGTAAGGCTTCCAAGAGCAGACTGCACCATATCAGCGTCTTTTTCAAGGGTTTTAAAAATGTCTTAAGAAAAGGTAATGCCTGCTTGGGATTTATGATTATTCCTCGTAGGCTTTATTGTTCATCATGCTTTCACACCGACCATGCACATCACATCCACGGGAGCACAACCAGAGGCAGTCTCGTCGCTTAAAGTTGTTTTGAGAATAATTTATCCCAGAGTCTAACTCCATTGTTCTGCATGTATTACAGAGAACTTCTATGGAACATCAGACATATTTATTAATAGGAGAAAGCTGTGTCTTTATGAGTGTTTCTGTAATGAAAAAGGATGGGAAATGTGAAAAGTCACTGGGAGTTTTAGTTCAAGAGGCACTCTTCAGGCAGAGAAAAATGGGAAGGTTTTCATGGACATAAATACAACTCTAAAAATAGATGAGATGTTCCTCTAATATCCGCTGTTAGATAATATATAGGCATGTTGTCCTTTGTAAATGAAGATGACACTGCAAATTTTTTTCCTGTTTCCAAAAGTGTTCTCAGCTAGAAGCAATGAGTATTATGTGCCTCCTCATTATTATCATCACAGCCTGGACAGTGAGTAATCTCACCCGTGTTAGGACACTGCCTGCTATTGCTAATGAACAGCACTGATTACTGGTTTAGTGAGAGGTTTCTTTGTCTCCCTCTCCATCCCAAATCCTGCCCTCCAATACAGGGGAACTGGTTCTTAAGTTTAACACTATTGACAAGATAATTCTCCTTCTCTTGGTCACTGACTTTCAATAAAGGTTATTACCTTGTTCGTCATGTACTATAATACCATTTTGCCGTCTGCTAATGCTTTGCTCTTTTTTTCCTTTTCTCTTTTAATTTATTTTAAAGAAGCAAGCAACCTTCCTTAGCAAAGTTAACTGCTGATGTAGCTAATGATAAACCACTATGTCATCACAGAAGGAAATAAAGAGCAAGCAAATGTTGACTTTTTTTTCTCTTTTTCTAGAACCAGGACCTACTTTAATTCTGTCAACATCATGAAAAAGAGTGGTCCAAATATGGTTCTAGGTCACAGCCTTCAAATTTATATTGAAAGCTTAAATTTGAAAACTGCAGAAGGGTGAGAAGAAGTTGATTGAAAAAAAGAATGAAGTTAAAAAGTCAATAAAAATACAGTGAATCTTGGAATACTCTGCAGGGAAAGAGGGCTTAAAATTTTATTTTAATATTGGAAGAAATCAGTTCAAATAAATTTAGCTCCTATATAAAGGATAGCATGGAAGCCAGTCCTCCCACTACATCAGCTAAGGATAAATATGATTATCAAACCACCCACTGAGAATAGAGCAGTAGATTAGTTATTAGATAAAAGAGTGACATGACATAGTTCTTGCCTTCAGGGGGCTTGCAATCTAATTGAACATAGGTATCTATAACTATTTTTAAATTAAAATTTATTTAAGCAGTTGTAGGTTCACAAAAACATCATGCACGAAGTACAGAGTTTTTTACCTCCCTTCTCATGCACAAAATTTCCTCTATCGTAAAAATTTTGCAGTAGTAGGGTAGTTTGCTACAGTTCACGAAACAAAATTAGTATAATTGTGCTATTAATTTTAGCACACTCTTTACATTGTGTTGTACAGTTCTATGCATTTTTGTGTGCATGTGTGTGGTAACAAAATCTAAAATTTCCTTTTTTTCCCCTTTTTTGAATATGCAACTCAATGGTATTAACTATTTACACAAAGTTGCGTCTCCATCCCCATTATCCATTGCCAAAATTTTTCCATCATCCCAGACAGACACTCCATCCAACTGAACATACCCCTAACCTTTTATGTTCTGAAATATGTACACACTTCTTTCTCTGCTGTGTCAGCACTATGACTAAACATGTCTAGCAGCTTCTGCTACCTGAAGGTCTCAGAGAATACCACAATAAGTAGGAAATCAGAAATTCCAAACATATGAGCGGTTTGTCTCTCAGATTATTGGAATGTTCCAATAGAAGGATTTTAAAGCCAAGAAAAACCATGAAAGGTTAAAGATGCTAATTCCACATATCGAAAATATTCTGTCTTTATATTAATAAAGAAAGTAAATGTCAAAGTTGACAAACTTTAAGGATCCCTAAGTTCAAACCATCTTTTATAATATTTGAATTTTTCTGTATGCTTTCTGTCTCCTTGAGAACTTTGCTTCATAATTTTATTCACCTTCCTGATTCTTAAATTTCTTGGTCTCAAAATATCCCAACTGCATGTCCTCATTTTTAAGTCTCCTTCACATTAAAACAAATAACAAAAATACATTCTTGACCCTACATCTCTTTATGGCTGTAACCA
>PVIY010062847.1:0-10713 GCA_004026745.1 Myrmecophaga tridactyla | reverse complement strand
GGAAACAAATTCAAAATTAATTCAGATTTTGGAATAGATTTAAGGCCAGCAGTTTCTTCTATGTTAGATGTGAATTGTGATATCACCATCTTTTTGTTGTTGTTCTCCAGTGTTTTCAGTCTAGGCAGTGGGAGGATGGATTTAATTGGGGAAGACTGCAAATAGAGGCTGGTCTGACTAAAAACAATCAGTCTGTTAAATGTAAAGATCCCTGTTGGACATATAGAGGTAGGTATTGAGAATAAGTCTCCCATAAGTCTGGGTAACACATAAATTGAGAGTCATTAGCATGAGGATGGTATTTAATATCATAGAATTCTTGATTTGAATTTGATGTTTCAACATGACAGATGGAGCAAAATTGTGTCTCTGAACTTCTGTGTCATAAATGCACCAGAGTCCAGAGGAATTTCACTGATCTTAATTAATAGGGGTAGAGACCTTCCTGATCATCAATGTCCTTCCAAAAATATTTATGTCCTGAAGAGTTTCATAAAATACCAGGTAATGAGATTTCCCTCTCTATCATATCATCTCCATTACCATTTCTCCTTTGCACATTTGTCTTTTCCCAAACCATAAAGATCCCTTTGCTATTTATCGCAGTGCTAAAGTATATCAGTTGTACTAATGTCAAGCTTGAGGAAAGTAAAGAAGCTTGTGATATTTTAAGTCACAAACCAGGAAAATGTCTCCACATTATCAATAGGAGTTGCTGTTTGAGAGGTTTTCCAGTAAAAATATGAGATTTAGAGCATTCCTCCAATTTTTTATTACCAGGTATGCCAATTTAAAAGGGTTTATATACCTAGAAAAGCCATGTTTTTATCCTAATTAATCTTGTGAGAGCAATTACTTCTTCTAATCCCTATTCATACTATAGGTTGGAAACTTGATTAAGTTATCTCCATGGAGATGTGATTAATCAATTGTGGATATTAAACTTGATTGAATGGAGATATGTCTCCACCTATTCTATGTGGGTCTTGATTAGTTTGCTGGAGTTTTAGAAAAGAGGAGACATTTTGGAGAGAGCTTCTTTTGAGAAAGAGGAGAGAGCCACAGAACCATGACAGAATGATGAGAGAACCACAGAGTCAACTGGCTAGCAAATTTTGGAGATGAAGAAGGAAAATGCCTCTCAGGGAGCTTCATGAAGAAGAGGTCTGGAGAGAAACCTAGGGATGCTGCCATGTTCGCCATATATCACTTCAGTCGAGAGAGAAACCCTGAACATCATAGGTCTTTTGAATCAAGATATTTTTCCCTGGATGCCTTAGATTGGACATTTCTATAGACTTTCTGTAATCAGCCTTAGAACTGTAAACTATCAACTTACTAAATTCCCCCTTTTAAAAGCTATTCCATTTTTGGTATATTGCATTCCAGCAGCTATCAAACTAAAACAGATTTTGGTACTAGAGGAGTAGGGTCCTTCTGCAGTTTTCATATACCAAATATATTGGAAACATTTATTAAATGGATCAGTGAAAGATTCTGAAGGGGTGGTAAGGAGCTTGAAAGGGAAGGCCTATAATCCTTTGAAAAGACTCTTGTTACAAATGTGGACTCTAAACATACCTCTAATGAGGCTCTAGGCAGAGATGAGGTACTTCTTATTGCAAACTGGAAGGAAGGCAATACTTTTTCTAAAATAGAAAAAAATCTGGCAAAATTGACTAGTAACTTTGACTGGAAGGTAAATTTTAAAAGCTAGTAATTTGGATATTTAGCAGAAGAGATGTCCAAATTACATGTGGAAACTGCAGGCTGCTTTCTCCTCACAGCTGATAGTGAAATGAGATAGGAAAGAGATAAGCTGAAAAACTAAGTTCATGGGTAGAAAGAAATTAAAAATTGATGTTCTGGAATATTCTGGGCTCCCAGAAAAGGAGACCCCAGAGAATGGTGCCCCATATGAGGACAAATGTGGAACCAGCCAGTAATTTCAGAAAAAGCCAGGATTGGAGGTGGAGTTATCCAGGAAGTATTTGTGGAAACTTCTGCTGTCTGAATGGCACAATCATTCCTTACTACATAGAAAGCCAACAGTCCTGTTGGACCTGTATAAACAGTCACTTCCAGTCTGGACTGGTGGGCTCAGAAGAGAGACAATGTAAAGGTAAAATATCTTCAGAGACAGACCCATGGAGGCCGAGGTCCAAAGTCAAGAAACTTTGGGCTAGGACAGTGACCCCACCCAAGCATGTGGACAGGGTGAGTTTGCCCCAAAGGCATTACACCTTATTGCAGTGGAAGAGTGATACTGCCTCAGTCCTTGGAGATGCTTCAACAAACTCCTTGGGTATTGGGGAGAGCAGGGCTGCCATCATGTGGAGGGGTTGAGCTTGTGCCCCAGAGATGGCAGAGAGCCTGGGTGAAGTCCCAATGCTTGGAGATGTTGAAGCTGAGAAAAATGTGGTCTCCCCAGTGTCTCCCAAAGTTGCATTGAAAAAGAGGCAAGCCACTGCATAAGCCCTTGGAAAAGATGGAATTGTTGTTTTCTTAGACCTCTAAGATAAAGGACTCCCAGACTTTGAAATCTAGTGGAGTTTGCCCTGCAGGTTTTTGAGACTGCTTGGGCCCTCTGACCCCTGTGTTCCTTCCTCCTTACAGAAATAGGTATATGTATCTCATGATTATTCCTCTTTTGTATGTTTGGAACAAATAACTTGCTCAGAGTTTTGCAGGCCCAGAGCCAGTGGAGAAAATTTTGCCTTAGAACTATTCATGCCTGTAGCTGACTTTGATGAGCCTTTATACTGGTTTTACCCTTGTATTGTATTTGTAATATTACTGAAATGGTTTAAAAGGGTGTTCCCTCTTCCTTCTGCTCTCTGGTTACTTATGGAATGGAAGATCAGAATAAAGCAGATAATCAGGGTTATAAAACTCTTCATGCATATGACAACACTATTAAATGCTATGAGTAGATTGATGACAGTGACATTCAAGCAAGTCAATTTGAACAATGGTTGCATATCACAGAAGTAGTGATTGATAACTTTAGGACAATATGAGGGCAATTTAAAAGCTAAATAATTGGTACTGAAGAATGGATACAAGATCCTACCCAGTCCAAATTCACTATCTGGGCTCATGAAGACTGTGTGCTGCAGTGGCTTCAAAATGGCAACACAGTGACCAAAGGACGTGAGGATGAGCACAGAAACCCCAGGCACCCAAAAATGTAATCTTCAAAGATCTGTTCATGCATCCATTATAGGAGATGATTTTCTTCTCAGCTACTGTATTTATAATCAATCTGGGAGTCGTAGTGGTGGAGAAACAGGCATCAGCCAAAGAAGCAGAATGAGAAGAAATGCATGGGACGCCTAAGAATCTGAATGTTTTTCTATGATCATCACAATGAGGAAATTTGCCAACAGAGTTGCAATATAGTGTAATAGAAAGACCACAGACACTACTTCCTGCTTTAGAATATCGTGCATTAACCCAACAGAATGAACATATTCACACTGCTATTAAGGTAATTGTTACAGCAGATGCAGAAAGTCCTTAGCTGAGAATGGCTTATTTGCAAAGAAAATTGGGAAAGTTGTCATTTGGCAAGAGAAAGGGGCTTGTATTCTTCATTGCCATTCATTTCAATTCTAATAATATAATAATTCAGAGGTTCCCAATGTTCTCCATGTTTTATGTTCACATGGAACCTTGTTTTGAAAATGCTAATAACCCTGTTTTATCCACAAGGTATTTCTGTACGGGATTAGATTTTTTTGGAGAGATATTTTCCTTTTCTGTCTAATCACTAATCCAACAATAAATCAGTAACTCTGACTGGTCAGTTATTATATATGAACTAAGAATTCTGCTCTGATGTAGTAGAAAGATGTCCTCTACCTATTTCTACTACAATTTGTAACCCGCTTGGAGGGATAACATGTCTATATAAAAATATTAATTACACAAGAATTATATGCAACTGTATGTGATAATATCAAATGAGCTATGGTTCTAAACTAAAGAGATACTTACAGAATGAATTTACTGGTCAATGAAAGCTTAAAGCTGAAAGAAAAGTGGAATTATGGTTTTAAATATGTAAAACTCATTTCCAACTACATTCTCTGCAGCTCAGCTTTTCAATAAATATACATTAATTTGACCTCATAAAAATATTTCAAAATTAGTAAATAAAATGTCCAAGTTTACATAATCTAAATAAACCTGCATATTGTTGCACTCAGTGCTGGTTTGAACTTGTCATGCACCCCAGAAAAGCCCATGCTCTTTTAATCCAATCAAGTAGAGGGAAAACTATTGTGGGTGGGACCTTGTGATTAGGTGGTTTCCATGTAGATGTGATCCCACCCATTCAAGGTGGAGTCCTTTAAAAGGGCTCATGGAAATAGGGCCCTTAGACAATTATTCTAAGCAAGGGGCCACAGAAACTGAGTCAGAACCTGGAGAGAGTCAAGAACCTAAAAGATGAAATACAGGGTCTGACCTAGAGAATCTAAGAAAGGACCCACAGATTCTTAGAGGCATTCCCTGGAGATGTTATGAGAAGACTCATAGGAAACAGAGAGAAAACCCCTGAATCAGAAGCTGAAAACAAAGGAAATGGAAGGAAGAACCAGCAGACCTCAGCCATGTGCCTTCCCAGCTGAAAAAGGTGCCCCAGATGATGGCGACCTTTCTTCACAGTCCAGGAATCATCCTCTCTATGCCTTAATTTGGACAATTTTCATGGCCTTAGAATGGTAGATTTGTAACATAATAAATCCCCTTTTAAAAAACCAACCTATTTCTCATATATTGCATTCCAGTCAGTTTAACAAACTGAAACACAGTCTGACTGAAATAATATTAGCTCAAAGTGATAATAATAGTTGTACTATAATAACTAGAAACTCTGAATGGCAGTTTCTATTATCTCTTGTAAGTATAAAAGAGAAAACAAATTAATTATTACTTAATCTCAGTTCATTAAGTTCTTTTTTTTTTTACATGGGCAGGCACCAGGAATCGAACCCGGGTCCACTGGCATTGCAGGCAAGCATTCTTGCCTGCTGAGCCACAGTGGCCCGCCCAGTTCATTAAGTTCTTAATACAAGCTACAGACAAAAGAAGTGTATTCTTGGCTGTGAGAAATGTAAGGAAAAAAAATTGTAAGAATGGGACAAGCACACATTACTTCAAGTAAACCTAGAGATGGCTCCCATAAAAACTACACTCTTATTAAGTCAGAAGGTTTTAAGGGACAAAACTTGTGGACAGATAATGAACAGCCAGGAAAGCCAGGTCATGTGATACCATATTGTCTTGCTTTAAATAAGCAAAGAGAAAATGTAAGGATATCAAGTTGAGAAAGCAGTGGTTGAACAAAATATGTCCCTTGCCTCAAACCAATACCATCTCAGAGATTTAGCACTTCTTTCAATCATTATTTTTTAACACTCCTTGACTAACTTACATCTCTGGTTTTTTTAAGAGGGGTGGTATCCAGTATTGGAGTATGCTATTTTCTCTTCTTTAACATCCTGACTTTTTCTTTGTCTGTTGATATTTTAAATAGTTCAAATTATATCTGATCACAAATGTTTATTACTAGTCCCAGATACTTTCCAGATAAATAAGCACATACCTTTATCCCTTATGTGTTTATATTACTATGAGATTTATTAAATATGTACTGAATTGAACAAGATAATACCAAATTAAATGTCATTCTTGTACTATGACCTTAAAACTTGAGCAAATTATTATATTTATTATTTCATTTGTTTTGAAATTTTTCTTGCAAAATGAGTTTAGCCATTCACCTTGTTCTCTTTTATGTACAAAGATGGACCTGTAATATAGAGTTATGCCTAAAAAAGCAGTTTTAGAACTCAGAAAGAATATTCAGCTATAGATTCTCCCTCTAACATCTATCCTACAGGTCATATAAAGCATTAATACCAACAATCTATGAAGATTGCTTCCTAGAAAAGAGAATTCATTAGCCAGCAGTGAAAGATGGCTATTGATAACTTGAGTTCTGGCCTTTATAACAAAATAAACTTATGTAAATAATATTGTGGGGAAAAGATCAAAGCAGAAAATGAATTACCTAATGGATAACTGGATAACAATGAAAGGAGATAAGAGTAAAGAGTCAATGAGAAGCCCAAAGTGGCCAGGTGACAATCTTAATTTCCATTTCAATGGAATTGTTGTATCCCTTGGAAGAAGTAACCTTCCTTTTTGAAAGGATGACCCATAGCCCAGAAAAGCTTAAGGTTTCAAAGACAGGAAACAAAAATTTTCCTAGTGGATCACTAAGGGTGATAGTGAGTGATGATACTCCCATTTACACCCCTTGATTCCTGGACCCATGAATCCTGGCTATGAGAAAAACAGCACCATAAAGTGGACACTGATTCAGAGCACACGTAGCCTCCTGGAGACCATTGCTCCAGTTTTGCAAGTATTGCCACATAGTTGGCATCATAATTGGGTCTTCAAAAGTCCATTCGACCGTTCTAACAACCCAGCTGCCTCTGGATAATGGGGAACATGGGAACACCAGAGAATTCCATGAGCATGTGCCCATTTCCACACTCCATTTGCTGTGGAGTTCCTTGATCAAAAGCAATAATGTGTGGAATAGCACGTTGCTGGATAAGGTATTCTGTAAGTCCATGTATTGTAATTTTTGGAGAAGAATTGCAGGCAGGGAACGCAAACCCATATCCAGAGTGTTCATCTTTTCCAGTTAGAACAAATTGCTGCCACTTCCACGATGGAAGTGGTCCAATGTAATCAACCTCTTAAGAGGTACCAGGCTGATCAAAATAAGGAATGGTGCCATATCAGGGACTGAGTGTGGGTTTTTGCTGTGGGAGACTGGACACTCAGCATTGGCCATAGCCAGATTGGTCTTAGTGAGTGGAAGCCCATGTGGTTGAACCCATGCATAACCTCCATCCCTACCACCATGCCCACTTTGTTCATGAACCCATTGGACAATGGCAGGAGTGGCTGAGGAAAGAGGATGACTTGTATAGACAGGATGGGTCATTTTATCCATTTGAATATTAAAACCTTCTGCTGAAGTCAACTTTTGGTGTGCATTCACATGGGAAACAAATATCTTCAAGTTCTTTTCCTACTTAGAATGGTCAATCCACATACTTTTCCCAGATTTCTTTGTCATGAATCTTCCAATCATGTTCCTTCCACATCTCTGACCAATCATCCTAAGCAATAGCAACAGCCAATGAGTCAGTATACAAATGCACCTTTGCCTAGTTATTCTTCCAAGCAAAATGAACAACCAGGTGAAATGTTTAGAGTTCCACCCACTGAAAGGATTTCCCCTCACTACTGTCCTTTCAGGACCCAGAATGGGGTTTTAGTGCTGCAGCTGTCCACTTTCCTGTGGTACCTGCATATTGTGCAGAACCATCTGTAAACAAGACCTGAGTTTTCTCATCCTCAGTCAACTGACTATAAGGAACTCTGCAAGAGACCATAGCACTGGTCTAGGAAAGAGAAGGTAATCTGGTAAAAGTGGGGGCCATGGGCATTTGGGCTACTTCCTCATGTAACTTAATTGTTCTTTCAGGACCTGCTCAGGCCCTGGTTCACATATATCATTTCCATTTTATGATGGAGTGCTACTGTGCATGCCTAACTTTATGGCTTGGTGGTTAAGGCATATCCCAGCTCATGATAGGCAATTCAGGTCTCATGGTAACTTTGTGGTGCATGGTTTAAATGTTCAGTCTCTACTGGGGCCAAGTAGCAGGTTAAAAGCTTTTTCTCAAAATGAGAGCAGTTATTTGCAGTGGATGGTAAGGTTTTGTTCCAAAATCTTAAGGGTCTACATTGTGATTCTCCTATAGGGGCCCATCAAAGTCTCCAGGAAACGTATCCATTTGCCATTGACAAGTCCAGCACCATTCTATCTGCTCAATAAATGGCCCAAATGGTGGAGAATCTTGCACAGCAGCCTGGACCTGTCAGAGATTCCTCTTTTTCCAGTCCCCACTCAAAACTAGGAGTATTCCTGGTCACTCAGTAAATGGCCAGAGTAGCACATCCAAAGGAGGAATATGCTGTTTCCAATATTCAAAGAGGCCAACAAAGCATTGTGCCTCTTCTTTGGTTATAGGAGGGGTCAGAAATTTATCCTTCACTTAGAAGGCATATCTCGACATGCCCCACACCACTGGACACTTAGAAATTTCACCGAGGTGGAAATACCCTATATTTATGTTGGCTTTATTTCACATCCTCTGACTCACAAATACCTTACAAATACGTCTAGAGTGGTTGCTGCTTCTTATTCACTAAATCCAATCAGCATGATATCATCAATTTAATGGAGCAGTGTGATTTCCAGTGGGTGGGAGAAATGATCACATTCCTTGCAGACAAGATGTAACATAGGGCAGAAGAGTTGATATACTCCTGAGGCAAGACAGTGAAGGTATACTACTGGCCTTGTCAGCTGAAAGCAAACTGTTTCTGGTGGTCTTTACTGATGGTTATTGAGAAAAAGAGATTTGCCAGATCAGTAGCTGCACATCAGTTACCAGGTGATGTGTTGATTTGCTCAAGCAAAAATACCACATCTTGAACAGCAACTACAATTGGAGTCACCATCTGGTTAAATTTATGGTAATTCATTTCATCCTTTGAGACCCATCTGTTTTCTGCACAGGCCAGATTGGAAAGTTGAATGGGGATGAGGTGGGTATCTCCACCCCTGCATTTTTCAAGTCCTTAAGAGTGACACTAATATTGACAATCCCTCCTGGAATCCAGTATTCCATCTGATTCACTATTTTGCTAGGTAGCAGGAGTTCTAATGACTTCCACTTGACCTTTCCTACTATAATAACCCTGACTCCATGAGCCATAGAACCAAAGTGGGGATTCTGCCATTTGCTGAGTGTGTTGATTCCAATTATGCATTCTAGGACTGGGGAAATGACCACAGAATGGGCCCTGGGTCTCACTTGACCCACTATGTGATGGACCTGAACTCAAATTCCATCAATCACCTAAACTCCATAAACCCCTACTCTGACTGGTGGACCAGAGTTTTGCTTTGGGTCTCCTGGAATTAATCTCACTTCTGAGCCAGTGTCTAATAATCTCCAAAATATCTGATCCTTTCCTTTTCTGCAGTGAACAGTCACCCCACTAAAAAGCTGTTGTTCTCCTTGGGAAAGGCTGTGAAGGAAGATAACTACATTTTGGGCAGTGTAAAGAGGTCCGTCACTAAGGGTACCTGATCCTCCTCTCCCTCGAGGGACTCTGGGTCCATAAAGTGTCTCAAGTCTGTGAATTGATTAAGGGGCGCTGACTCTCTGTTTTTATGATTCAAGTTGGGCTTCTGTTCACTTGACCTAGAACTATTTCTGCTTATACAGCTCAAAGAAGAATTTAGAATTTTACTGCCTATCTGTTTTATTCAAGGTACCCACAATATACTAACCAATGCCACAAGTTTGTATGTCAGATTATTTTGACTGCTGCTTTGAGTCTGATGTCCATTATGGTGACCACACCCACCTTGTCTATAGTGACCAACTTTCACCATAGAAAGTTAGCTCTGTCAAAGCAAGATCTGAGCATCCCCATTGTGTTTAAAGATTCCAGCTCAGTGACAGAAGTTTCCACAGCTATATCTGACCTACAGAGAAGAGTAACTACAGAGATTTTCAGAGATGATTGATCTAGTTTCACAAATTTATTTCTGAAGGCTCTGGTGAAATATGTGTTCTCTGAATATTGCTGGAGTGTGTGAGCAGGTCTTTCATGGTAAATCCACTCTAATGTTCCAGTCTCTCTAAGCCTCTGGATTCCCTCATCTATAGTATAACAGGGCAGTTCTGGCATTTTGACTTGAAGTAATGTCAGCTACCTTTTAATCCATGTTTCAACCACCCATCCAAACAGTTAATGTATATTGAGCTACAACATTGAATGCAGAATCTCTGCTAACTGGGCCCATAGCAATGAATTCAGCTTGATCCAAATTTATATTCCTTCCACCAGTATCCCACGCCATTAACATACATTCCCACAAATATTCCCTTGATTTCTGTTTGCATTGATTGGAAAATTCAGGCTGTTATTTTGGAGTATAGCACACTTCCTCCTGGATCACACCTTGTACCTCAATTTTGGGGGCCTTTTGGGACTTTAGTCTAGTTATAGGTCTTGAAGAAAGAGCAGTGGTGGGGGTGAGTCATGAAAAGAAAAGAAATGCCTCAAGCCAAATGCCTCAAGGCATCTGTGACAGTTTCTTCTGGCTAGGGAGGATTATACACTCCAGATAGAGGAGTGAGGGTGGTTTCCCCAGGGGGTGTGATTACAAGGTTAGCAGGCACTGAAGGGTTAATCTCATTAGGTGGAGGTTGTGTGGCTGGCTCCTTTGAGGAGACTGGAGGCAAGGAAGTTGTTTCCTCAAGGCAGTCTGATGATTGAAAAGCTCTTTCCTCAGGACAGTCCATTATAAACCTATCGGATAAAGGTACAAAAAATTTGAGGGACACCATCTCCCCATTGCCATCATTATCAAGCCATATATCACCATCATATGTGGCAGAATCCCATTCTTCTCCAATCAAAGACTTTACTTTTACAACAGATACCTTGCTAGTTTCAGATTTTAATTTTCATCGTAAATCTGCTACTCACACAATGAGGCTTTGTCTCTGATTTTCAGAGACCTCAAGTGTGTGACCA
>PVIY010062846.1:0-10713 GCA_004026745.1 Myrmecophaga tridactyla | reverse complement strand
ACCTCTCCTGCACCCCTCCCAAGCACTATCTCCCCCTTCCTGTTCCCTGCAGGCTGTTGCCAGGGCATAAAGGTTGCAGGCACAAACCTCCATACCTAGACAACCCCTCCCAACCCTCAGTGTCACATAGCCTCATCCCAACCTCCCCAAGCTCAGAGCATCCATTTATGGCTCTCCCAGGCCCACGCATGCGCATGGGCCCCCTGTCACGTCATTCAGCTCTGGGAACCGCACTTTACAGCAGTCCTAGAACTGCGCATGCACATGCCCCTCAGCTTCACTTCCCAACTCTGAGAAAGTGCCCACCTGCACAGCCGGGTCACATCTGCCCCCAGTCCACAAAGGCAGAATGCTGACTTGCTGCCACAGCTCTACACATGTGCACAAAGGGCCCCGTGCCTTAGACCAGCGCACACCAGGGTTATGCTCCCCCAACTGGTGCACCCCCGCAGCTCCATCCTCCCTGGCCACTGGGTGCCCACAATCACAAGCACCAGTGTAACATCCCCAACCTGCACCCATACCTGCCCTGAAACAAATCACTGCACTGAGTGCCCCGCTCACTGCTGCACAACCATTCCACAAACACAAAGCCTTAGACTACTGAAAGAAATCAACTCCCAAAGTAAATCAATCAAGACATTTACATGCGATGAAGACAGCAGATCACTAAGCATATCACAATGCAGACAGATATAGCCATGCCTAATGACCAAATTATGACACCTGAGGAGACACAGACATTGGAACAACTAATCAAAGATGTTCATACAACTCTACTTAATAAAATAAGTGGGATAGCAAATGACATGAAGGAGATCAAGAAGACAATAGAAGAGCACAAAGAGGAATTTGAAAGAATAAATTAAAAAATAGCAGATATCGCAGAGATTAAAGACTCTGTTGACCAAATAGAAAACATACTAGAGGCACACAACACCAGATTTGAAGAGACAGAAGAAAGAATAAGTGATGTAGAGTTCAGGATAATTGACTTTGAAGACTTAAAACAGCAAATGGCAAAAAAGATAGAAAAAATTGAATGGGACTCAGGGAAATGATAGCACACAAATATAAGAATCATTGGTGTCCCAGAAGGAGAAGAGAGGAGTAAAGGGCTAGGAAGAGTAGTTGAGGATATAATGGGGGGAAACTTCCCAACCCTCATAAAGGACTTAAATATACAAGTCAAAGAAACCCAAAGAATTCAAACAGAATAAATCTAAATAGACCTTTCCCAAGGCATATACTAATCAATCTGTCAAATGTTGAAGAGAAGCAGAAAATCCTGAAAGCAGCAAGAGAAAATCTACTACATACAAGGGAAATCAAATAAGACTGAGTTCAAACTACTCAACTAGCACCCTGGAGGCAAGAAGGCAGTGATACGATATATTTATGATCCTGAAAGAGAAAGACTTCCAGCCACAAATTCTGTATGCAGCCAAATTGTCCTTTAAAACTGAGGGAGAGAGTAAAGCTTTCACAAAGAATTTGTCAGCAAGAGACTGGCCCTACAAGAAATACTAAAAAGAGCTCTACCAGCTGAAAAAAGAAAGACAGGAGAGCGAGGTCTGAAAGAGGGCACAATGAAGAGTACCACTAAGGATAATTTAAAGAATACAAAGAGAAAGAGGGAAAAGAATATATAGACCTGATAAATAAAATTAAAAAGATAAGATGGTGGAATCAAGAAACACCTTTTCGGTAATAACTCTAAATGTTAATGGACTAAATTTACCAATTAAAAGATACAGATTGGCAGAATGGATTAAGAAACATAATCCAGCTATATGCTGCTTGAAAGAGACTCATCTTAGACACAAGGATACAAATAGATCGAAAGTGAAAGGATGGAAAAAGATCTTCCACACAAGTTGTAACCAAAAGAAAATAGGAGTAGCTATACTAATAACGGACAAAATAGACTTTAAGTGTAAAGACACCATAAGAGATATTTATGAACGAAGGCTGTGCTGCTACAAAAAGGAACATTGTCATGAGGCATGCAACGATGTGAATGAACATGTGGGATACTTGGTGAGACAAAATAAGCCAGAAACCAAAAAACAGCAATGGTATGGTCACCTTTAGAAAATGCTTATAAGAAAACAGGGGCTTAGATTGTAAGCTTTTACAGCAGACATGTTAAGTCTGAGTGATGATTATTATTTCTGGATTTTGAGAGGCTGTTTTATATATATAACCTGATATTTAGAAATAAGAATGAAGCTGAACAGGTTGGGGTTAAGGTAATTCAGAACATAGGGGTAAGGAAGACAGTGTCTATATTTTAGAACCACACATACTCTTTGAGACCAGTGGAAGAAAGGTTTATTTGATCTGAAACTGAAATTTTCTGTAGTGCATAATTTAATTCAACCTATCTGTATAGCTCATTTGAACAACTGAAACACAGAGCACAGAATGAGAAAGAGGTCCTTTAATCCTGTACAGACTATTGTAATGCCTGGAAACATCCTAGAGTATATTAACCAGATAATCAAAAAGTATTGGCAAAGTCCCCTGAGGGAGGGGAGAAAGACTATGGAATTATTGAACCTTACCATCAGGGAATCCCCTGATACTGTGTCAAACTTTAGGGACACCCAAATCAATAGGCCATGCCCTTGAAAGTGAGGCTTACTCCTGTGAAGCTTATGTAGTAGCATAGAAGCTTAGACTACCTATAGGCATGCCTAAGAGTTACTTCTGGAGGACCTCTGTTGTTGCTCAGATGTGGCCTCAGTCTAAGTCCAACTCTGCAAGTGAAACCATTGTCCTCTGCCCTACATGGGACACAACATCCAGGAGTGAAAGTCTCCCTGGTGACGTGGGAGAGGATTCCCAGGGATGAATCCAGACCTGGCACTGTGAAATCAACAATTCTATCCTGACCAAATTGGGGGGAGAAGTATAATTAATAAAGTATCGGTGGCAGAGAGAGTTCAAATAGAGTCAAGAAGCTACTACAGAGGTTGTTCTTACTCAAGCTTCAGGTAGACTTTGCTGCCTATCATAACCTGCCAACCCCCAACCAGGATCATTCCAGCCAATCCTGAAGAACACCTCAGGCAATATATAAGATTCTAAGGGTTCCAGGCACTCGAGTAACTTTCCAGAAATGGTCTCTTGTCCAGATAAGTCCTGAAATCTAGCCCAGCCTCTCCAGAACTTTAGATAGTTCCATCTCCCTCCCACATATTAGTGACAGACCCTTCCAATATAAAAAATTTAGAATTGCCATAGCCCAAACAACCCCAATGAGAGGTATGGAAAGATTAAAGGTGATGGTGGAATTATACATAAAAGATAGGACTTAACAAATGAATGAATGTTGAATCATTAAATTGATATCTCTTTTAATCTCCAGTATTTTAGAGCAGCTAGAAGTAAAAACCTAAAATTGTGAAATTGTAACCCATGCCAAAGTCTGAAATATGTTCTACAACTAACTGTGGTCTGTGCTTGAAAATTTATAGCTTTTTTGTATATATGCTATTGTTCACAAAAAAAGGAAGGAAAAAAAGTTGATTGTGATGATAAAAAAGTATTTAAGCCCACTAGCCTCCTATATCCTGGAGCAACTAGAAGAGAAAATATGAGAGGATCGTATGGTAGCCCGTGACAAACTCTGGGATCTGTCCTGCAACCACTTTTTGAAGAGTGCTTTGAAAACTATTGCTTTTTTATTTCTTTGCTCTGTATATATGTTATACTACACAATTAAAAAAGTAAAAAATAAATAAAAGAGACTTTGGATGCATCTTCTTGTTTCTAGATTTCTTTGCATTGTCACCAGAGAATGTTTTATTTCTAGTGTTTGGTATTTATTAAGGCTTTCTGTGTGGGATGTTATATAACCAAGCTTATGAATGTTCCACTGGCACTTGAAAAATAATTTTCTGTTTTCTGAGTAGAGTTTAATACCTAATTTGAATATTTACATTTATAAATTAAATATACCCTATTTATTATATAATTTTGATTTTTCCTGAACTTATGTATTCTGCTCACTTAATCTGTCATAGAACAAAAGGGTTGAATTAAAACCTCTACATCTAATATGTTTCTTTTTCTCCTTGTATTTCTTGTACTTTTATCTTTATGAATGCCTGAATTATTCAGTAATTCTTCCTTTATTGGCATTTACCCTTTTTAACCAAATAGGAAGCCTATTTTTGACTTATTAAATCTCTTTGCTGTACATTCAACCAAGTCTGTTATCAAGATCACTGATTTGTTTGTGTTCGTCGTGTATATTTTACTCCTCCTTTTGTTTTCAAACTTTCTGAATCACTCTGCCTCAGGACTCTCTCTCGTAATGCATAAAGTTGAGATTTCTTTGTAATCCATTCCAAAAATTTTCTTTCAATAGGTGTGGTTAGTTCATTTATATTTATTGGTATGAGCGATTCATTTTGTTTTAGTTCTTTTATTATGTTGCATTTTCTGTTTTATAGCTTTGTAAAAAATACATTCAATTTCTTTACTCATGTGTATGGGTATTTTCCATGGAAAATAGGAAGTTTTATATTTTTGTATAAATAGTTCCCCTTAAACTTGAACTATATGTAATAAAGAATTCTCAGTTTCTTAAAACAATATATATTAGTTATTCTGAACATAAGGAAAAGTATATATTTCTTTTCCCCCTACTATCTATTCCAATTTTTGTGGATTATCTTATCTTTCTTAGTGTTCTTTTTTGTACTGTTCTATATACTCTTACCTATCTTAATTGATTTATCAATTTTAAAATGATATCCTTTAACCAGCAGCAATAAAGGTGAAGAATCTGTTTCACAGATTTGTGTATTAATTTATTTAGCCTGACTTCTTTCACTCTTTCTTTTTCCTTGGTTTTTAATAAAAGGGGATTTATTAAGTTAAAAACTTATAGTTCTTCAGAGGAAAGGCAGCTAACTTTCATTTGAGGTTCTCTCTTACATGGGAAGGCATGGGGCAATGTCTGCTGGCCTTCTCTCCCATTTTCTCGGTTCCAACAGCTTTCCCTGGGGTGATTCCTTTCTGCATCTCCCAACATTTGGGCTGAGCTGTGAGTGCTGAGATGAGGTATGCTGAGCTGCTTGGGCTGTGCTGCATTGAGCTGTCTTCTGACCTCTCTCTTTCAAGTCTCCAGCTAATTAAATTAGACCTCACTCATTGCGGGAGGCACTCCCCTTCGCTGACTACAGATGTAATCAGCCATAGATGAGTTTCATACGCTAATAATTCAAGTCCGCAGAAACAGAACAACTAGGCACCATAACCTGGCCAAGTTAACACGTGAACTTAACTACCGCATGTCCACCCCTTGTCAACTTGGCAACTATACACATCACCTTAAATGATACTTAATAAAATACATTCACTTCATCACAACATCCCAAAAGGCCCAAATCATTTAGTAACAATACAAATACAATACCAGCTCAAAGATGTACAAAATCTCATCAAAATCAGCCACACGCATGGTCTGTCCTAAGGCAAAACTCTTCTGACTCTAGACCTGTGAAACTCAGAACAAATTATCTGCTGTCAATATAAAAAGCAAGGACAGTCAGAGGATACATGTTTTCATTTCCACTGGGAGAAACTGGAAGGAACACAGGGGTCACTGGACACAAACAGTTCTGAAAACCTGCAGGGCAAACGCCATTGGATTTCAAGGTCTGGGAGTCATTTGTCCTCAGGGCTTTAGAAAGCGGCAGTCCCACCCTGTCTGAGGGCCTGTGCAGTAGCCCTCATCTCTCCAAACACTGGATGGTTACAACCTTGGGGGATATTGGGGAGACCACCTTTTTTCTCAGCTCCACACTCCCCAAACTTCGGGGATGCACCTGGGATATCTGCATCTCTGGGGCACATGCTCAACCCCTCCAGAACAATGGGGTGGCAGCCAGGCTCCCCCCAGCCCCCGATTTATGCACTCTACCATCTCCAATGCCTGGGATGGCACAGCTCCTCCTGAGCAATGCCCAGCTTCGTCCACTCTTATCCTCCCAACTTACATCCTGTTTACATTTTTAGGGCATATAATACTTACTTTCTGTTCTTTAGCCTGACCACACATTTGTTTTAGTCTTGGTATTAGTAAATCCAGTGCCCTTGTCAATCTCTTTTCTCTCATCTCTTTCTTGCCTGATATTCCTCGTCAAGGGTTTATGGAAACAATATTCCCTGAGTTCTTACCTGATCAAAAGTACTTGTCTGCCATCCATATAACTACACAACATCTTTAGGTTACACATTCCTTCCTTGAGGATATTGTAGTTGTTACTCCACTGACTTCTAGTAATGTTTATTGCTGTGGAGAAGTCTTTTATAGATGACTCTTTGCTTCGCTGTCCAAATAATACTTGTTCTTGTTCTTTTAAAGTCAAACATCTTTCCTAGATGTTCTTCATCAGTTTTTCCTGGATTAAGATGTATTCTTTCTTACGCAGGTGCAGTCTCCTTTTATTTCAGAAAAGGTTTCTTGAGTTATATTTTAACTATTTGATTGTGATTCAATATTTTCTTCATCAGCACTACAAATATTAATGTTTAACATCCTTTGCCTAGCCTTCATATCTTTTCCCTTTTTGTCCATTTTAACTGTTTCACTTTCATTTCACTTGCCTTACTCTCTGCCCCTTTGTCTATTCTCTCAGTTTCCTCCACAGTGTCTAGTCTCCCTTGTGTATCTTCCATTTCCATTTTCATCTCTGTGGTGGTTTTGTTTTTTCCTTCAAGCTTTTTTTTTTTTTAACTCTGTCAGCTCACATCCCACTTTCCCTTCTGTTGACTCATAGTCTCCTCTCTAAATGCTTGCATCTCTGATTTGTGTTCTTTTTTCATAAATTTAATCGCTTCACCAAGTGTTTAAAATTGATAATATAGCATTTGGTCACTATTTTTCATCTACCCTGTGGCAATGTTTTTCTGGTAAGTATTCTTTGTCTCATTTGTTCAATTCTTTTCTTGTGCTTATAATGATCCTCTGAATGTCTCTTTTTTATTTTTTCATCTTTGCAATATTAATTTTTTCTGGACCAGATATTTGCAAAAGTTTCATGTTGGGGAAGGGCAGAGTTTCATATGTACATTTTCTTTCCTTGAGCCAATGAGATGAAGCAGTCATGAGGTTTTTCCAAAGCAAAGTTACTTTTTTCCCACTGCCAGAGAGATAGGCTACTTCCTGGAAATATGACTTGTCTCAATAATTTCTCTTCTAGCCTCACTTTTTCTTCTTCTGGGGATGTCACCAGATACCTCCAGCATGTGCACCCTATTTTTGCTAGTGTTCATGAAGATCAAGTTTTGCCCCTCTGAACATACCTTGCCTTTGAAAAGTGTGTTTCATTTTCTCTTTCCAAAATCTGTACAGCAGTATCCTCTCTCTTCAATCATTCCTAATTAATCTCCACTAATTTTAGCAACTCTTCCACCTATGTTATAGGTAAGGGTTTTAACTGTTTCTTAGTTTCATCTGACATAGAGTTTGTCTTTTTCTTTTTCATTCTCCTTATTGCCTTTGAATAGTTTCTGGGAAGAGAAAGAGGAAATGCTTACTTTTTCATCATCTACAAACCCAAAGTCTCTTTCATCCTTTTTAAATAACTACTATTTGGATGCATTCTATAATGCTCATAATACATTAGGGCACCATTACATGTATAAAATTTATATATGAATTAAAAATTATATTTATATATTAATTGGTAGCATATGCATGTATTAAGCTGCATGCTGCTCAAATTTTTATTTGTGAGGTAAGTGTTCAAAAAAACACTTAGAGAATATAAGAAAATAGAATGTATCCAATGTTTAATAGAGGTAGATGCATAGGGTTATTGAACCAGAGAGAAGTGACAGCTTCATCTACTAATAAGCTTAGATAGACTATCATGCATTATACAAGCAGTATGCATTGAGGAAAAAAATGATTTGAGGAGTGATACCTGATAGAAATTTAATAATAATAACATACTGTATCAGCTAAGGTTCTCTAGAGAAACAGAATCAGCAGGAAATATCCGTAGATATAAAATTTATAAAAGTGTCTCATGTAACCATGGAAACATAGAGTCCAAGGTCTGGGGCAGGCCACAAGCTGGCAACTCCAATGAAGTTCCTCAACGAACTCTCAGGAGAGGCTGGCTGACAACCGTAGGAATGGAAGAGTCAAAAATCCATAGGGCAGGCTATGAAGCTGATGACTTTGATGAAGGGTCTGGACGAACTCCACAGGAAAGGCTCTCCAGCTAAAGTAGGAAGAAGACCATCTCTTCTGAATTCTCCTTAAAAGCCTTCCAGTGAATAGATTCAGCATCAGTCATTGCAGAAGGCATTCCCCTTGGCTGATTACAAATGCAATCAGCTGTGGATGCAGCCAACATAATCATGATTTAAGTTCATGAAATGTCTTCATAGCAACCAGTGCTTACCCAACCAGACAAATGGGTACCACCACCTGGCCAAGTTGACACATGAACCTGCCCATAACACACACTTTTTGAAGTTTGATAATAGTTTGCAAAGCACTTTCACATACACTGTTCAATCTTATCCTCCAAATGACCTATTGAAGGAGATATTAATATGGCTGTTTTACAATATGAAGCATGAGACACACAGCAGTTAAGTGATTTGTTTAAGGTCACACAGCTGAATGTCATTGCCTGGCAAATGGAGTCCTTAGCTGCTGCCTAGGATTCAGAAAGCCATAATTTCTCTGAGTAGGATATGGACCCATCAAAATCTCCTATAGTTCAAGAAGCTGCCAAGTAACAGAACTTTCCTCATCAAAACAATTCAAATTTGAATTAATTTTTTATGAGAGGAAAGCAGAGAGAGATGTCAGTTTCTTCAAATATTTGAAGCAAAAAATGGGAAGTTTTCAAAACCTTAGTTTTGGCTTTATAGCATTGTTCTAGTTTGCTAGCTGCTGGAATGCAATATACCAGAAATGGAATGGCTTTTAACAAGGGGAATTTAATGAGTTGCTAGTTTACAGTTCTAAGGCCAAGAAAATGTCCCAATTAAAACAAGTCTATAGAAATGTTCAATCAAAGGCATCCAGGGAAAGATACCTTGGTTCAAGAAGGCTGATGAAGTTCAGGGTTTCTCTCTCAGCTGGAAGGGCACATGGTGAACACAGCACCATCTGCTAGCTTTCTCTCCTGGCTTCCGGTTTCATGAAGCTCCCAGGGAGGCGTTTTCCTTCTTCATCTCCAAAGGTCACTGGCTCATGGACTCTCTGCTTCGTGGTGCTGCAGCATTCTTTGCTCTCTCTGAATCTCTCTGAGTCTCTAATTCTCCAAAATATTTCCTCTTTTATAGGACTCCAATAAACCAATCAAGACCCACCCAAATGGGTGGAGACATGTCGTCACCTAATCCAATTTAACAACCACTCTTGACTAATTCACATCACCCAGGGAGATGATCTCATTACAGTTTCAAACATACAGTATTGAATAGAGATTATTCTACCTTTATGAAATTTATATTAAAACATGGCTTTTCTTAGGGGGTATACTTCCTTTTAAACCAGCACATTCCACCCTCTGTCCCCTAAAAAAAAGACATGTTTTTCCCATATACAATATACACTAATTTCATAACAATATCAGAAACCTTAAACTTTTCAGTAGCAATACAAATGAAGTACAAAATTAGAGACAGTATAAAATCTCATCAAGTCAGTTACAGGCATGGTCTGTCCTAAGGCAAAATTCTCTCCATTTGCTCTGGACCTTTGAAAACTCATAACAAGTTATTTGCTGCCAACATACAAAGGAGGAACACTCATAGGATACATATACACATTTCCATAGGGAGGAAAGAACACAGGGGTCACAGGACCCATACAGTTTTGAAAACCTGCAGGGCAAAGTTCATTAGATTTCAAAGTCTGAGAGTCATTTATCCTCAGGGCTTAGAAAGTGGCAGTCCCACCCTTTCCAAATGCCTACACCTGCCTCTCTCTGAATACAACCTTGGGGGATATTGGGGAGACCACCCTTCTCTAGGCTCCACACTCTCCAAGCATTGGGGCTGCACCCGGGCTCTCTGCCATCTCTGGGGCACACGCTCAACCCCTCCATGTGGTGGCAGCCAGGCTCTCCCCAAACCCTAAGAAATGTGCTTCACCTTCTCCAAGGCCTGAGGTGGCATGACTCTTCCACTACAACGAAGTGGAAGGCCCATTCTCTGCCTTTGGGGCAAACTCACCCTCTCCATGGGCTTGGGTGGGTCTGCTCTCCTGGCCCGAGGCTTCTTAACTTCAGACCTCAGCCTCCATGGTTTTGCCTCTGAAGTTATTTTTCCTCCAGTGTGTCCCTTCCCTGAACTCCTCAGTCCAGACTGGCAGCGGCTCTGTTTATACAGGTCCCACAGCACTCTCGTTGGCTTTCTATGCAGTAGCCTTGGATCATGCCCATCAGACATAAGGAGTTTCCACAAATCCTTCCTGGATAACTCCATGTCCAATCCTGACTTTCTCTGAAATGACTGGCTGGTTCCACTTTGGTTAAATCCACACACAGGGCACTATACTCTGGAGTCTCCCTTTCTGTAGGCCCAGAATTTTCCAGGACCTCAATTTCTGGTTTCTTTTTACTCAAGAGTTCAGTTTTCAGCTTATCTCTTTCCTGTCGCATTTCACTATAAGCTGCAAGGAGAAACCAGGCTGCACTTTCCACATTTAATTTGGAGATCTCCTCT
>PVIY010062845.1:0-10711 GCA_004026745.1 Myrmecophaga tridactyla | reverse complement strand
GTAAAATAGAAAGTATGTGATTTCCATAGCTATGATTTTATTTAGAAAATAATTACTTAAAAGGAAGAAAATGAAAATAATTATCATCAGCACCAAGTGTATAAAGTAATTACCCAAGAAATTGAGTATACCTAAAAATGGGAGAAAGCAGGTTGAATCTTCACCATTCTCAGACCACAGATTTAGAGACTAGGGTATTGTTTTATTTTGCTTTAGTTCTTAAGAAAATAGAGAGCTATATCTCTATCCTCACAACTTTTAATTTGTGAAATAGTTTTCCTACATAATCATTTATCTCTAATAGATATATAGTGCCAACTCAAAAGTGGTAATACCATGAATTTTGATATGACACACACATATACCAGCCTTTTAGGAAAAATCTTTTATTTCTAATTTTTTATTGATTCCTTTAGTTCAGAGAATTGGATAATTTGTCAATGTTATACTGGAGTATGTCACAGAGAAAAAGTAATAAGGGGAGTAGCATAGTGCTGTGTACCATATAAGTACATAACATCAAAGAGGAATTGATTGTAACAAAGAGGAAAGGATGAAAAACAGGAAGAAAGAATATGCAAAAGGAAATGTATAAAAAAATTAAAATACAGCACCTAACTCACTAAATAAAAAGGGAAGAGAAAAAGAGAACAAAAAAAGAAAAGAAAAAGAAGAAAAATCTATTTATGAAAAGTGCCAGATACAGAAGTAAGTTTCAGAGCTGGCTTGGTAAATTCAATAATGTAAAAAAAAAAAGATGAGGTTTTATTAAAAGGGAGATATAAAGCCAATGAAAAGTACAAGATGAGAATGCCAATAATGAGAAGTAATAGGAAACAAGATTATAAGAATTGGCATAAAAGGACACTCAATATAATAAACATTTGCAAAAAAAAAAGGTAAAATAGAATTTCAAGTGAGATCTTTAAGAGTCTGCTAAATTTGATGTTGTAGCAAATTAAAGCAGTGGCAAGAGGACTAATATGAAAAGCTCTCTGAAAATTCAGGAAATACTAGAAGAAAATTTAAAGGCGTGGAAACAATGGAGAGTCCAAACTGTGGAAGATAACTATTACACCTGGGGGAAAAATCATGATAGAAAAGAAGAGAAAACACAGATAGCAAACTGGAAGAAAGAAAGGATTTTAAAAAATAAGATATAATTGCAGATATTGATATGAAGTTGATAAACACATGGATACAGAGATAGAAATATATATAGAAATATCTCAGGTTAAACTATGAAAAACAATGTACATAAATTATTAATCACAGCAATTAAATTAAATGAAATATCATCAGATTGAGTTGAAAAGTTGAGTAAAATGAAATATCTGTAACCTCATTTAAACACAAACAGCATTATCCTTGTAAATAGAACATGTGCCTTTTGTTTACCATAAATAAACACGAGGATATTCAGAACAACTTCTGACAAAGTATATTTAAAAGGGGTGATAAAACAAACAAATACTAAAACAAATTACAAAGATATAATTCTAGGGTTGGAATTTATTATTGTCTATAATTGAGCAGAACTATGTACCAGACAGAGCACTAGGCTTTGTGAACAGAGGGGTGAACAAATTAAAGCCCCTATTTTCACAGACCTATATTCTAATATTTGAAACAGATAATTAATCCTAGCAAAGTTGTTATTTTTATGTGCTATGAAGAAACGTTAATCATGGTAAAGGGAAATAGAATAAAGGAGTTGCTATAAAATGAAAGGGCACATGCAAAGAAACACACATGAAAGAAAATATGGCAACATATTACAAGATGAATAATAACAGATCTGCATATATTAAAATGTATATTTCAAAAATCTCAGGCATAAGTATTATTTGTGTCCCCTAGAATTATACAGATATAATTTGGGTTTTGAAATATTTTAGGATAGTTGTTATTCATTCCCTCATTTTTCAGATCAAATATTCCCAGTCATTATTGCACAGTTATTACCTGCATAGGATTTAAATTTCAAAATCTAGAAATTAATTTAAGATTCAGCATTTACTTAATGTCTGACTGTGGCATAGTCTATCTATATATTTTTAAATAGCTTCTAGTGTAAAGCACTCTTGCATAAATGAAAAAGGGTTTTCATTTGATTTATAGCTGAGTAAGTTTGGAAAATTTTTAAGTCAAAACATGAATACCTTTATTGAAGGTCAATAATATATCCCTGGAAATATCATATATGTTGCTAAAATATATACCTATTCCTAGAGATTTAAAAAATACAGAGTTCAAATATTGTCTATTCCAGGCACATCTATATACAAAACACATGAAGATACTGTATTTCCAAAATGAATTCTTAGCTGAATATTTTGAGGTTGGACAAGATCAAAGAATTAAGTTAAAGAATTAAGTGATTCTAGCAAAGGATAAAGGAATATAATACAAGAAATAAGACTAAAAGACTGCTTCTGATTGACTGTAATCCTAATCAACATGTAAAAATAAAATAAGTGGATATGTTAAAAGGGTAGTTGACATATGTGGCACTTTTCAATAAGCTTCAGTGATATGCTTTTATAAAAGCCAAAGCTATTATTTTAAGGTAATAAAAACCTGATTTCTTAATTATACTCTTCAGGGCTTGTTTCACTTGTTTATTTCTTAGAGTATATACAAATGGATTTAAGACAGGTACAATTGAGGTGCTAAGTACTGCCACCCCCTTGTTTAAAGACACCCTTTCCTCTGCAGAAGGTTTAATATACATATAATCTCATCTTAATCTCATCTTCTTCCCTTTCTACTCATTTTCTGAATTTTCTTTTCATTTCTTACTTTGCAACAGAATGAATTTAATACATTCTTTTGTAAGTATTTGAAGTTTCTCTGATATAGTTTTGTTTAAAATTATTAGAGGTAATTAATGCAATTTTACTGAGTCCACAAGAAGTTATGTAATTTTTTATGTTGTTTTGATTTATTCCTTAATTGTTAAAATAATCTCTTGCTCAATTTCTGCCAGCAAAGTATACATATACTGTTAAATGGTAGACTTAAGGACTGAAATTTTTTTGTTAATTTTCAGAAATTTGGCCACATTCTGAGCATACTATTTCTGAATAGTCTGTGTTCCATATTGTCAATTTGAACTTTTTTCAGTGGAAAGAGCTTTTATGAATTTTAGCACAATATGAATCAGAAGGCATGAGATTTGCATTTATTTTTCTCAAATGCCCAATCTCTTTCAACTTTATTATATCAATATAAGAAATACAATTTTATATCCAGTAACAAGCAAGCCTTCCCTAAATATAGTGGGATATGCACTAGTCACTATTTTTAATATAAATTATTGGGGAA
Source organism: Myrmecophaga tridactyla (assembly GCA_004026745.1). Classification (NCBI taxonomy): domain Eukaryota; kingdom Metazoa; phylum Chordata; class Mammalia; order Pilosa; family Myrmecophagidae; genus Myrmecophaga; species Myrmecophaga tridactyla. The sequence goes on along the minus strand of PVIY010062845.1, from coordinate 7,384 downwards.
TGTTGTTCATGGTGTTAATTTAAGAGAGAAATTCATAAATCAGTCTTTTCAATATGCATATTAAATGTTCATCTTGGATTACACAAATATGTTAATTGATTCTAATTCTGGATTTAATTATCTTAATCTCATGATCACATTTAAGGAATAGAAAGATTACATTGTAACTACTTTGTTCCAAAACAACAAAATGCTGAAAATCCTTACTTTCCATGATCTGCACATTGGAAACTTTTCCTTAGTATTATTAAACAAAATGTAAAAGGAATGATATTTCCAATAAAATATTTATTTCTTTCTAACCTACAATTATTCTTTATTTCCAACTCTCAAGTCCTCATTCACGTTAAAATCTGGGAATGTTTAATAAAAATTCAAACCCTAATGAATTTCCATCTCTAATTAGCATACATGGCATTTTCAAAATTGTTTTTCTGATTTCCCTATATATAAAACTGAATAGTTTCTGCATACACTATACTTAAAATCTAAAAATTTAATTTCTTGATCTATACTCAAAAAAATAGATTGCTCTTTTAAGAAATTTGCCACTCAACTGAGCATTTAATAGTTTTCTTTATGATGCAAAGTGTTTTTATTCTCTATAGTATGATAGATTTATCTTCGCTTGTTATTACACACAGGATATTTCTTGAGATCTGGTGTGTAGGACCTTGGGACTTCTTGCAGAAAAGATACTAATTGGATATCATCATCATTAACTATTAAAAGAAAAATTAAGCCTCTCACTACAGCATCTATAGGGAAATATGAAATGTTGCCATCTATAGGGAAATATAAAATGTTGCCATTAAGATCGAATCTAATTCCTAGAGTGGAGAGTTAAAGCTCATTATAAACAATGTTAGGTTTATCAAGGTATGACAACCTAGAAAAATATATGTTTCCTTAAACAGAGAAAACTGGAGCTCTTATTTTCTATTCCAAACAGAGAAACAGAATAGAATGTTGATCTCTGACAAATGACAACATTGTTTATAGCCTTCAATTTACTATTTACCAGATTTTAAAATATGTTTCCTTGGGGTCAAACATACTTTCATTCACCCTCTTCATACAACCTCTTAGTGTCAAATATCCATTATATACCAAAAGGGCAACCAGGAAAAAATATCATTATTGAGTTTTTAGACAGTATGTAAAAATAGAAATTTAATTAACTTAAAGCTATTTACAGAAAAAAAAGCATTTGGAGAACTATCTACATATCCCCTAAATCATGGAGATGATCTGTTTTTTCATTAAAAATAATGCAAAATTAGAGGAAATGGAAGAAGAACAAATATTTTATATTTACTTTATTGCAGAAAACATAGTTGAAATGTGTAAAGGGTCATGAAAAACTACTGTGAATTGGTACCAAAAAAAGTTAGAGATTTGCTGTAGAGAATGATGCCCGTGTCTGATTAAAATATATCTATAGACAAGCAGTTATCTTTGGGGAAGATTACACATGTTTAAGAAAATATGTATAATTTATGTACTAAGCTAATGAGAAAACTGTTTTACTTTTATGCATTAATATATTCTCTTCATATGGGTTTTGAAATCAACAGAGAAGGGTAGCATGTTTGTTACAGTTTGATAAGAGAAACAAAACCACTATGAATGATATAGAATAAAAGAATTTTTAAAGAAATAAAACTATCAAGTCATATATAGCCTTAAAAAATCCAAAGGCTTTTGGTCTGATCTCTAGGCAGTGCTTTGATCAGCTACGTCAGATCATCGGGACCAGCTCTGAGGGAGGCAATGTTCCAGTCCCCTCAGACAAATACAGGATAAAGGAACTGTAAGGGTGACTATAAATATGAGATATTTATTTTATATATTTTTGGTATGCTACTGCACTCCTTATTTCCTATAGGTCTAAAAATTCAAATCTGTAAAGAGTGATGATAAATCTATGTTTTGGAAATAAAATGTATAATGAGAAAATCTGCAGCAAGGACAACAAAAGGTAGGTGGACAAAGAGGTGTAAGTATAGTGCATGCTACTGAAGTGGTATCAAACAAATATGATTGTGACATATTTAGAATGTTAAATTTTAATCTAATAAGCAACTACAAATGAAATATGCAACAATATGTACAAAAAGAAATGAGAAGGGTCACAAAATGGTAAAATACAAAAACTAAAATAAAATAAATATGAAGTAGGCATGGACAGAAGAATTGAGGGACAAAAAAATATAAAACAAGAACATGTAGCAATGGCAGAAGAAATTACTACATTTTCAGTAGTTTTAAATTTAAAATGGTTAAACTCTCCAAAGGCTAAAGATAAGGAAGTATGGCCCAATTTTATGTTTCTTATAGAAAATACCTCCAATTTAAAGACAGGTAGGCTGAAATATTAATATGAAATAAAATGGACATTATGACAAAAAATGAAATAAAGTTAATAAAAAGAATATACTGAAAAGAGGGCCCAATCAACAAACAGAATTAATTACATACATATATTCAGCTAATGACAGAGCCACAAAATATATGAAGCATCTATTGACAGATATTTAGGGAGAATTAAATGATTCTTCCTCTACTTTGTAATTAGGTAAAATTTAAATACACCAATTTCAATAATGGAAGGACAGAGCATCTAGAGAGAAGATTAGAAAGGAAATAGAAAACTTAAAACTATAAACCAACTAGATCTAACACTTCACCCAATAGCAGCAGAATACCCATTCTTCTCTAGTGCGCATGGATCACTCTCTAGGATAGACCATGTAGTTATCTAATATAAAGGTGTCAATACATTTTAAAATATTGATATCATACACTATATTTTTTCTGACAACAATGGAATGAAGCTAGAAATCAATAATAGAGGAAAATGGAAAATTCACAAATGTGTGGAAATTAAATAATGCACTATTAAACAACCAATGGGTCAAAGAAGACATCAAAGGGAAATTAGTAGCTATGCTGATGGGAATTAAAATGAAAATACAACACACCCAAATGTATGGAATGAAACTTATGTGTTGAAAGGGAAACTTATAGCTTTAATGATTACATTAAAAAGCAAAATGATGGCAAATCAGATACCTAACCTCATAACTTGATAATCTAGAAAACATTGAGCAAGCTAAAAACAAAGCAAGCAAAATGAAGGAAATAAGAAAGATTAGAGCAGATACATGAATTAGAAAATAACTAATACAGAGAATCTATGAAACCAGAAAATTCCTTCTTCAAGAAAATCAACAAACCCTTGGCAAGCTTGACAAAGTAAAGAGGAAGGATACAAAGGATAAATAAAAGCAGAGATATTACTACTTATGCAAGGAAATAAAAAGAATGATAATATGATTCTATGAGCAGCTACATGCTAAAAAATTAGATAACATAGATAGAATGGAAAAATTCTTAGAAATTAACTCCAGTGTCTCAAGAAGAATTAGAAGTTCTCAACAGACCTATAAGAAGGAAAAAATCAGTAATGAAAAATGTCAGGAAAAATCCCAGGACCACCTGCCTTCACTGGTGAATTTTACTAAACATTTCAAGGTGGATTAACACCAAAACAAATGCTTCCAAAATATTGAAGAGGAAGGAAGACTCCCAAACTCATTTATAAGGCCAGCATCACCCTCATACCAAAGACACATAAATGTTGAACAGGAAAAGAAACTTCCAGACTATATCCCTTATGAATATAGATGTAAACCTTCTTAATGAAATATTAATAGACTGAATCCAACAGTATTTAAAATAACCATATACCATGGTCAAGTGGGACTCATCCACTTATGCAAGACTAGTTCAGCAGGGAAATCAATTAACATAACGCACCACATTAAATGAGTAAAGGAATAAAACACAAGATTATCTCAATTGAAGCAGAAAAGTTGCCCTTTCTTGATAAAAACACTTAGAAAAAGAAGGAAACTTCCTTAAAATGATAAAGAACATGTATGAAAAACCTGCTGCTAGTATCATACTTAATAGTGATAAGCTGAAAATTTTCCCTCTAAAAGCAGGGAGAAGACATGGATGCCCACTGTCGCCACTGCTATTCAAAATTCTATTGGCAGTTCCAGTCATAGCATTAGGCAATATAAAAAGTTATAAAATCATCTGAAATGGAAGAAGCAAAACTTTTGTTCTTTGCAGATAACATGAATCCTATATGGAAAAAAATCTGGAAAGATCTACAACAAAGCTATTATAGCTCACACATGAATTTAGCAAAGTTGTGGTCTAAAATATTAACAAGCAAAAACCATTACGGTTTTTATGCACTACTAATGAATAATCTGAAGAGGAAATCATGAAAGAAATTTTATATACAACAGCCGCTAACACAATGAAATATCTAGGGACACATATAACCAAGGATGTAAAGGATGTTGTGGTTTGGAGCTATGTACTCCAGAAAAACATGTTCTTGAACTCAAACCCCTCCTTTAGATGTGACTCCATTGAAAATAGGACGTTTTGAAGATGTTTTCAGTAAAAGTGTGGCCCAACTCAATTAGGATCATGTGGGGCTGAGAAATGGTTTATTGTACAAGAAATGGTTTATTGTACACAGCCTGCTAAGATAGCCACCTTAAGTGCCTCCAGGTCTGAAGTTCCAGGGAAGCATGATACAGCATAGCTGTAGCCATAACATAGCACCTGTTATGTAAACCAATAATGTAACATATCATGTATCCATGAATGATGTCACCTTTGGTAAAGTGTCACTTTTGTGTAATTTAGCATATAAATTACTATTGCTCTGTAAACCTCAGGGGAGAAAGAGATGAGAGAGAGAGAGAAAGAGCAAAAAGCAGAGCAAAGGGAATGATTAAAGATAACCACTGTACCAAAGGCTTCTTTGCTTTCTTTCAATTTGTGACCAGACCAGAGCAACCGAACCTTGAGATACGAATGTGACCTTTGGTGTAGTCAACAGGATGAGTGGTGAATGGCCCTTCCACCAAGGAAGCCAGACTGGATGGGTTGTGGCCTTTCACAAGCCTGTGGCATCCCATAGCAGCTGTTTGCTGTGGTGATCTGCTCCAGAAATTTAAAATCATGTGAATTCCACCCACAGGGGAGGGCCAAGGCTTTAAAGGACTTGAAAGCTGGCATCCAGGTTCCCCATCATGGTGTAGTGGGTAAAGTTAACCATGGTTTGAGAACAGCAGTGAAAGCACACATTTGGAGACTCCAACAAAATCAAGATGAACTGAAAGCCCAAATCCGAGCCCTGGAAGAAATGGCAATGCTGGAGCTGCCTGAAATGGAGGGAGTCAGAAGCAAGTTGGCACCTTTCCAAGGCTAGCACCCCTCACTTTCTCCATGCCTGTCCCATGGTGGAGTGCAAGCAGCCCTTGGCTCCAGGAGGTGGACCAGTGGACTCCCCACCACACACAGGTCTGCTGACAGATAATATAGTTGGCATACACACCAGAAGGGATTCTGACTTCTCATCAAGCAGGTATGGCAGAACCCTGGTGAAAAGACTCCTGGTATGACTGTTGCATCTGTGAGAGAATGATTCTGATAGCCTAAAACTCTCAGAAAATGAAAATCACAATTAGAAATATAAATGTGGAAGAACAGGATAAGGAATGCACCCAGTAAAGAAAGGGGTGAAGCTGCCATCAGAATTGAAGCAGCCCTGTGAGTAGAGAGGGGTTGGCAAAGCCCCATCAAAATATCACAGTTGCAAATGAGAGAAATTTAATAGCTGCAGGGGTGAATCCAGAGACAATTAATTAACAGCCCAATGAAGTTTTATTGGCATTGTAAAAAGAATTGTCCATGGAGCAGTGGTTACCTAAAGTAAAAGAATAAAAAGCAGGTTAAATCAGGCTCCTTGTTTATGTGACATTTTACACCAGTGTAGCTCAGATAACCTAAATTAATTGACTGCCACTGCAGGAAGGCCTGGTGGGCTGGGGAGATGGGGAAGTGAAGGAAATTTCAAAATAGTTGTCTCCCTGCAATATACAGCATGGGTGGCCTGTAGACACATAGGGAAAATGTACTTTTATGTATGGAAAGCCAGACTGATTTGATGGCCTCTGACTCACATTGATGGATATGGAGAGCACAGGGTCCATGTGAAACAAGCCAGGATAATGTCTGGCAGTGGTTGCTTGCTGCCCTGAGCCCTGAAGAACTGTTAAGTTGAGGCAATAGTGGTTGCCTAGAAGACATGAGGAAATTGGGCAAATGATCTAACAATTGGGAAAGGCAGAGATCCTGAAGATGGCCCATAGTCCTTGCAACTCCCCAATTTGGCCTATCCAAAAACCAGACAGCACATGGAAAATGACTGGTGATTACCATGATATTGTATGTTATAGTACGTACATATGACAAATCAATAAAGATATGAGGCATTGCCTCACTTCTTAGTCACAGAATAAATTACTTTCTCAAAATCAGTTTAATGGAGGTCATTTAAACAGGGCATAAAGCAAATAGTAACACAACTGGTGCTGCTGATGGAAGCATTATGGCAAGCAAAGCAAATCTATACTTAGAATAAGTATATTCTTATACTTATATGATATACCATTGAGTACAAATAAATATTCCCTCTATGAAGAATGGTTTGTAAGAATTAATAATTTGAGGTGAGGAAGCTAGTTGCTCTCCATAATACTCAGATCTTTATCAAAAGTTCAGCATTGTTCTCTGTTATTGGCAGGTTTGATATTGAGAGGCTATAGTAGCCAGATAACCCCTAGTATACTTGTGAGTAGAGTCGATCCTTGCCATCAATGCCATGCTATTTTTGAAACTATTAAACCAATATTGAAGGGAATTGTTAAGGAAAACCGCATGGCTTTCTCAGAATGGGTCACCTTATCACCTAGATTATTATGTCTCTTGTCTGCAGGGATTTTTTGTTGAAAATTCATGGCACACAAATGTCTAAATATTTGGGTTCCATTGCAAACATTTCATTCATATGTACCATTTATGTTTCTGAAACTGAAAATATACAATCCTCACTTTAATGTACAGCCATTCCTGAGTGGGATACAATAATTCTGTCATTTACTTGTAGCTAATTATGAATATTAGGAAATTGTGTTGATGTGCATTCCAATTTCTGATAATGAATTCCTGATAAATGCCCTCATTTCAATAAATCCAGCTCAATGAAAAGTCGTATTTCTTTTCTGGACTAGTGTTTTTGGAATGCACATCAACACAATTTCCTATATTTCTTTTAATTAGAAAAATTTTGTAATGCTTTTCACAGGTAAGACTCTTTCTTCTGATTGTGATTTGGTTTATGTGCTCCATCTTCCAGATAATACAGGCTCTGATTTGAAGACTGTCCAGGAGTGGCAAGTCTGAAGATATAAGGAAAATTTTAAAGGTAACTCTTCAAATGAGGAAATTA
>PVIY010062844.1:0-10715 GCA_004026745.1 Myrmecophaga tridactyla | reverse complement strand
AGCATCTTCCTTACCTGTATCAGACCTAATGTGCTAATACTTATAAAGATCAGTAGTCTGCAAAGAGAGGTGCAAAAACACCAAAGTGGACAAAAATAATGATATATAAGTTGGAAAGAAATATTTAAAAAATGGTTGAATTTTTGCTAACTTGTACAATACTTTAAAGAGCAGATTTGCATATGTTTCAAAGTGAGTAATATACTATTACAGATTTATTTAACGTTCACAGAAAAATAGAGATACTACAGACTATAATCCCAAATATTTTACAAATAGTGGTATTTTCTCCACATATTTCACTTCAGAGATCAAAATAGGCCATTTTGGACCATTTTGGAGATCACTTGTAAAGATCATAAAAGGCTACCTGGCATTTTTATATAAAAGAAGTTATCTGACCCTCACAACAACTCTGTAAAGTTGAAAGGGTCTGTTTACCTCTTACAATGAGACAATTGATGGTTACAAAGATTTAGTGTCCTGGCCAATATCATCACATCTAGAAATTACTTCATTTCAAGAAAATCCAAGTCTCCTAGTGTTTAATCAAGTGCGCTTTCAGCTACATCACAAGATTCATAGCAATATGCTAAGTATCGATGTCTGAGAAGGTTCAGAAATATGTTCTATGCTGTGATTGGAACAAAAGCCCAACAATACCATTTCTTCTTGAGAATATTGTCCAAACTTTAGAGACCAAAATATTTTTTAGCATAAAAAAATGTATAAATAAATGTAACAAACAAATTAATCACTGCAATTGAAAAGGAACTTGCTTTAAATCCTTGGTGTATAACTAGACTCAACTAATAAAATCCAAACTTCTGTACCTGTGGCAATGGTTCAGGGTAGTGTAACCCAGGCTCCCTCTACCCATGGGTAAAGTTTCTAGATTTTAAACAATCAGTAACAGTGTGTTTCTGTTCCTAAAGAAATAAAACCCACTTTACATATAATCTGAGATGAAAAGTGCTATTTGTTATTATTCTAGTACTGCCATTATGAAAATAGCAGATAAAAATATCTGATCGTACTTGTGCAAAAAATAAAAAGCAGGAAACCACTGAACACTTTGTATTTTTTCTTCCTGGTAGACCTTGCAAGTAACATAGAAATATTTGAATTTGTTGATAAGTTTTCCAAAATTAGAATAATGTTCCAGTATTAGAAGAATTTATAGAATGCTCAGAAAGCTCCATAGAAGATTATTGAATCTATCTGGTCCTCTATTAGAGTGATGAGGTTATTGTCTGAGCTCATATAATCTCTCATTCAGCTGATTAGTATTTTACTGACATATATATAATTTTCATATTATTTAACTGACATATATATAATGTTTAACGAATAGGTTTAGATCAATTTGAACTTATTCTATATAAAGAATTATCATTTCATTAAGAAAGAAAAAATAAACCATGACAGGAGTGGGTCATTTTAAAATTTTAAAGTTCTTTTCAATATTCTCTTAAGCATTTACAAAAATAGCTACTATACTTAAATTTATATTTATATGTTAATATATGTATTGCATAAGTTTTTAAGTAGATGATTTAAACACACACACACACACACACACAAATGACAAGCATCATACCTGTTGCGTAACTGCTGCAGCTAAATTTCCCCCAGCACTCTCTGGAAACACCTATTCTCTCAGAATTCACACCATATTTTGCAAGAATTTTTGTGTAAGAACCACTTTAGGGAATCATATACATCTTCAAACTGAACTGGGAAATGATACTTAGGTGCTAGTCTGTAACTGTGGAGAGAAAACATGTTTTCTGTGTCATTAATTTTTTTTAATTTTTTTTTAAATTTTTTTTTGCTTTTCTAAAGCATAGACACATCCTGGAAGAGCACATATCACAAGTGTACAACTGTGTTAATTATAAAACTGAACACAGGCATATCCCCAGCACCCAGATCATCAGTAGAGTATTATCAACACCCTAGAAACCTCCTCCATCCTCCCACCCAGCAGCTCCCCAAACCAGGAAGTATCCACTAACTTTACTTATGACACATAGATGAATCTTGAATGTTTTTGTCCATTAAATAAATAGAATCATACAGCATGTGCTCCTATGTGCCCTCTTTGTTTGCTCAACATTATCTTTCTGATTCTCATCCACATTGCTGCATGTACGTCTATTTCTGTAAGGTACTCCATTGTGTCAACACATTGCAGTTCATCTATAGATTAAACTGCTGATGTTTGCAGTTCTGGACTTTCACAAGCAGAGGTGCGACGAATATTCTCGTGCATGCTCTGTTTGATGAACCTATGTATGCATTTCTGCTGACATAGATCTGTAAGTACTATTGCTGGGCACAGAGTTATGCATACAGGCTTAGCCTAGACTTTACTTTCCATTACCTCATCAGTGTCATCAGGAAGACATTTTTGTATGAGCACATATAGCCAAGAGAGTGGAAAGACTCGTTGTATGTAAGGCATCAGGTTTGAAAACAAAACAACACAGCTCTTACTTGGTTGATATGACAACAGCATCAAGTCTGACTGCTGTACATCTTGACAGCTGGTCACAACTATGTAAAGCTGAAAGAAAAGCAGGATATTAATGGAAAAGACAAATGAAGAGATATATTTTTTTCTTCACCAAAATTCTGCTGTATGTGTTATATATTTCTGCAATTCTCCACCTGTTCCACATTAAAAATATTTAGGAGACAAATTTAACATTTATCCATGAGAAAATACCCATTAGTAATTCAACAGAATTTGAGTTGTTCAGTGAACCTTCTGATTGCCCTTTGTTCCCTCACTCTCTTTTGTTCTGCACATTTCATCATTTGCTCTTCTAAACAAGTCTCACTTTTGACAAGACTAATTCAACTCCCTTAATGGAGGAAATATCGATTTGTCTCTTTGTTAGAAAATGGGTGTACAAAGGTGAAAAATCAAGTTCTTGATTTGACCAGTGTCAAGTCAAGATGTGTGAACCAAGGAGATATAGAAGGAACTGTGGTAATACAGAATGACCACCTATGGCTGCAAGAGAAAAATAGAAAAAACTTTCAAAAATATGTGGGATAGAATTATGCTTCCTTGATGTATGGAAAACACAAATCTGGACCACCTTTCCTTACTACTCTCATCTGCACAACCGTTACAAAAATATATTCAGCTGAGACAGGTCTTTACCCCTTCTTCTCTTCTCTAGCATGAAGATGTGAAGTTCTTCTCATCCAGTTCTGCCCTTCCTATTCATATCCAATGCTCTGAATCTTCTTCCCTCCTATTTCCTTTGGAACATTGCTCTATCAGTCAACACTACCAGCCCATGCATTTCTCTAACATATTTCTATTTATTGCCATCATATCCTTCAGTCTACCAATTTGCCGATGTCTCTCCTACATAGTAATATAAAATAATATGCTCTTACTTTACTCTCCTTTCAATCTGTCATTTTTTTGCTTATTCTTCACCATTAAGACACTTTAAAGCCAAAAATCATTCTTTCCGTTTACTACGCTTCTCACTTTTTGTTAGCTGAATTATGTCTCTATGTGAAAATATTCTATTAAATCTCAACATTCAAGAGACATATTTCCAGCCTTATCTAAGTTTGCATCTCTATGCCATACAGTACTTTTAACTGTTACCCCTTCTTGAGACTACCATGTTCTTTGAGTTCCTTTTCATTTTATTGTCCCTTTAAGTGATTCTTCTCAGTGCTTTCCCGGTAGCTTATTCCTCTACTCAACTCATGTCTGTGTTCCTCAAGGATAAAGCATCACCTTGTCAGTCATTCTGAAGGAAAAAAGACAATCATGTTTGATATTTCTTTCTCTCCCCCTCTGCCTCCCACTTCTCTCTTTCTCAATATCCCCTAACTTTCTACTCATTTGGAAACTTTTGCTTAATTTCAAGCCTGTAACATTTCTTGTCTAGACTAATTTATTATTCCCCTCTGAAGTTCAGAGTTCTTATCATAATTCCCAATTCAAACACCATAACCTCAGTCAAACAATATTCCATCCATCTGAGGTAGACAACTGAATTATCAAGGACTCTGGGAACCAAAAGGTTTTGAAGCTTTTCTCAGAGTCATACAATTGAACCTTTATCACAGTCCTTCCACTTCCTATTTCTACTGTAATTCTATACTTCAAGAAATCTGCCACTCAGGTCTCCTTCCTCTGTGACCCCAGGAAAATAAAGAAAGAAGTCTGCAACCTGCACTCCTGATCGTGATAACTCTGATCTATTATCTTCTATACTTGACACTTTGAAACACAGTGTTTGATTGATTGATTGACTGGTGATACTCTCTTTTAGAATATAAGCTCCAAGAGGGAGGAATTGAAGGTGGAGGAATAAGGAATACTAGAATGCAGTCTTTCTCCAAAACTGCTAATGGTCAGGCAGAAAGTGTCTGAAATAACAGGTCCAAAGCTCTGGAAGTCAAGGGAGTATTGTACAGCCTCCAGGGAAGAGTGAGAATAAGAGGCTGAGAAACTGCAGTAAAGACTGTGAGAAACATCCTCCATGGCAGTGGCTGGCTCCCATCCCCCACAATCAGGGAGAGCTGCCTCAGGTCCAGTTTCAGTCTGGCTACTATGGAAGGAGAGGGACATGGAAGCCCTCTTACCCAAGAACAGTTTGGAGGTGGGGAACCCCAAGTAATGATCACAGCTTTTGGTCAACAAATTGAGATCAATTTGTTTGGATCTGAACTACTGTTTTAGGCCACCTGAGACAGGGACTGGAGCAGCCTTTGTTTCAACACTGCCACTGACAGGGGCAAAGGCAGTGAAGGTGTCACGCGAAAACCACCTCCAGGAATGTTCTGCGAAGTTAGAACAGGATTACACTAAGGATCCGTAGTTTCGGGAAGCGGGTTTTATTTTCCATGGCCATAGGGCTCAGCCAAGTAGCCTCTGAAAGTCTGAGCCCCAAACCAAAGGCAACCTTAGCTTTTATAGACTGCATGACATGTTGAAGACAAGGTACACAATTGGCTGATTTAAGTTGAGAATGTCCCAGAGCTGAACTTTTGAGGGCCCCCCACCCCAGGAATGTCTTATTTTGCCAAGTGCATCTTCACCTTGTCCTGAAGGCTAGGGGAGGGGGTTTCTAATCCAGGAATGTGTCTTATCTCACTTGCCTGCAAGGAGAGGGGGTTTGGGGATTTTGCACAGACAGCACAGCTGAACCAGAAAGAGGGTGAGGCGTGCCTGCTACAAAGGTTCAAAGAGGCAGGTCTTCCCTAGGTCTGTAGGGAACAGCATGCTGACGGGCACCATCTGCTGAGCAGGCCAAGAATGCATGCTCTGAAGGGCCATCAAAAAGGCTTCTGATATCTTTCCTAGGTCTCTCCCCTAGGCTCTTTGAAGCTGTCTGCTCTCCCTTCTTCATCTCTGACTCTTTTTTGGCTGAGACGCATTGACTTGGAAAGGTCTTCTCTGCAGTGACACTCCTCCCAGAATTTGACCTCCAGGTAGAAGTAGCTAGAGGCAAAGAAAGCTGGGGGGGGTGGGGGACGGATACCATGGAGGGGAAACAAAAACAAGGAGAACAGATCAAGAATCTCAGAGAAGAAAAAGAAGATAAAGGAGCTTTCTCCCGGGGATGAAATATTGCAAATATTATGAAATTTTAGAAACTGTACTTATTCTCAGGGCAAGAATCAGATGAAGAAGAGCTGAAACAATCTGATCAGTGAAAGTCGAACAATACTAATGGTCTAGATTAAGTTGAACCAAGTGCCAAACAAAGAGCCTTAAAACTAAGCCATTCAACAATAAAACCCTAGTCAAGAGAGAGAAACTAACCTTCAGAGTAAATTCATCTACATAATCAGATGCCTGGACATTAGCAAAAGATAGCAATCCAGACTAAGAAACAGAAAGATATGGACCAGTCAAAGGAACAAATTAAAACTTTGGAGAGACATAGAATTTGAAACAACTAATCAAAGATATTCAAATAAATCTCCAAATTTGATTCAAGAAGATAAAGGAAAATATGGCTAAAGAGATCAAGTATATTAAGAAGACACTGGGTCAGCATAAAGAAAAATTAGAAAGTATGAAAAGAAACATAATATAAATTATAAGAATGAAAGGCTCAACAGAAGAGATTAAAAATACACTAAAGGCATACAACAGTAAATTTGAACAGGAAAAAAAGAACTATTGAACTAGAATATAGGATATTTGAAATCATACAGACTTAAGAAGAGATAGAGATTTAAGAGACAGTACAAAGTACTCATGGGTGTCCCAAAAGGAGAAGAAAATGGAAAGGGGGCAGAAAGAATATTTGAAGAAATAATAGCTGAAAATTCCCCAACTTTTATGAAAGCCATACATACACATGTCCAAGAATTGCAACATACCTCAGACAGAATAAATCCTAATAGATATACTCCATGACATACACTAATCAGAATGCCAGATGCAAAAGATAAAGAGAGAATTCTGAAAGGAGCAAGAGGAAAGTGATTCATTGCATGCAAGGGATCCTCAATTAGACTATGTGCCAATTTCTCATCAGAAAACATGAAGATGAGAATACACTGGCATGATATATTTAAGTTACTGATGTAGAAAAACTGCCAGCCAATAATTCTTTATCCAGAAAAACTGTCCTTCAAAAGTGAATGAGAGTTTAATACATTCACAGATAAACAGAAACTGAGCGAGTTCATCAACAGCAAAATAACCTTATAAGAAATACGAAATGGAGTTCTGCATGCTGAAGGGAAAAACAGGAGAAGGGGGCTTGAAAGAGAATGCAGAAATGAAGATTTTCAGAAAGGGTAACTAGAAAGGTAAAAAGAGACAAAAATAAGGTATGACAGATAACAGCCTAAGATAAAAGGCTGAAATGAGGACTGCTTATATAGTAAACCAGTGAAAGTTCATGGATTAAACTCCCTAATCAAAAGGCATACGTGGACACAATGTATTAAAAAATATATGAACCATCTATATGCTGTATACAAAAGACCCACATTAAGCCCATAGGCATGAATAGGTTTAAAGTGAAAAGTTGGATAAAAGATATTCCACACAAACAGTATCGAAGAAAGAGCTGGGGTGGCTATACACATATCAGACAAAATAGACTTTAAATGCAAAACTTTTATACAAGACAAAGAAGGACACTATATGTTAATAAAAGGGGCAAGCCACCAAACAGAAATATCATCATAAAACTTTACACCTTCTTCTCCAGAAGAATCTTCTCATGGATCACATTCCAGGAGAGACAACATGTTGGGTCACAAAACAAGTTTCAATAAATTTAAAATGACTGAAATTATACAAAGCACATTTTCTGAACATAACGGAATAAAGCTGGAAATCAACAACAAGAGGAGAACCAGAATATTCAAAAGTGTGTGGAAGCTAAACAAAACACCCTTTTCTAAAAATATATATATTTTTGAGAACTATCCACACACATACAGTCTGACATTATTATGCAATCTGTGGCTCACAATATCATCACATAATTGTGTATTCTTCACCATGATAATTTTTAGAAAATTCACATCATCCAGAAAAAAAAATAAAAAGGAAAAAAAAAGGACTCATACATCCCATACATTTAGCCCTTCCTCTGATTGACTACCAATACTTCAGTCTACCCAAATTTTATCTTTTGTCCCCCCCTTATTATTTACTTATTTTTTAACCTTATTTATTTTTTCATGTGCCCATACCCTGGATAGAAGGAGCATCAAACACAAGGTTTTCACAATCACACTGTCACATTATAAAAGTGATATAGTTATACAGTTTTCATCAAGCATCATGGCTACTGGGACACAGCTCAATAGTTCCAGATACTTCCCTCTAGCCACTCCAATACACCATAAACTCAAAAGGGATATCTATATAATGCATAAGAATAAGCTCCAAGATAATCTCTCAAGTCTGTTTGAACTCCCTCAGTCACTGTAACATTATTTTGTCTCACTTCTCTATTCCCTCTCTTGGTCAAGAAGGCTTTCTCATTCCCATGATGCAGATCCTGGCTCCTCCCCAGGAATCAAGTCCCAAGGAGTCAGGGAGATTTACACCGAGAGAAGCCATGTCCCACATAGGAGGAAGGGAGTGACGTCACCTGCCAAGTTAACTTAGAGAGAGAAATCACATCTAAGCAACAAAAGAGGTTCTCTGGGGGTGACTCTTAGCTATAATTATCAGTAGGTTTAGATTCTCCTATGCATGAATAAGCTTCACAGGTTAAGGAATACATAATCAGTGGGTCAAAGAGAAAACTGCAAGTGCAAGCAGTAAATATCTTGAGAGAAATGAAAACAAGAACACAACATATCAAAATTTATGGGAAGTAGCAAAGGCAGTGCTCAGAGGCAAATTTATAGCCCTAAAGGCTACAGTAAAAATGAAAATAGGTAAAATAAAATGCTAACTACACATCTAGACAAACCAGAAAAATGAATGGCAAACTATTCTCAAAGCAAGCAGAAGGAAAGAAATAATAACAATTGGAGCAGTAAAGAATGAAATTGAAAATTAATTAAACAATAGTCAGAATCAACAAAACCATAACTTGGTACTTTGAGAAGATCAGTAACATTGACAAACCCTTAGCTAGACTGACAAATAAAAAAGTGAGAAGATGCAAATAAAATCATAAAATAGAGGGATGCATTGCGACTGAACTCACTGAAATAAAAAGGATTAAAATAGGATACTATGAACAACTACATGCCAAGAAATTAGACAACTTAGATGAAATGGAAATTACTTGAAACATATGAACAAGCTACATTGACTCTAGAAGAAACAGAAGACCTCCACAGACCAACTGCAAGGGAAGAGATGGAATCACCCATCAAAAACCTCTCAACAAAGAAAGAATTTACTTTGTTTCATTTCTCTCCTCCCTCTTTGGTCAAGAAGGCTTTCTCATTCCGATGATACTACATCCGGGCTCATCCCCTGGAGTTAGCTCCCACAATGCCAGGGAGATTTAACACCCCTGGGAGTTATGACCAGATGGCTTCACAGGGGAGTTCTATCATTCATTGCAGGAAAAATTCCAAGAATTCCAAGAAGAATCAAACTCTTCCAAAAATGGAAGAGGAGGGAACACTACCTGACTCATTTCATGAAGTGAACCTCACCCTAATACCAAAGCCAGATAAAGATAGTACAAGGAAAGAAAATTACAGACCAATTTCTCTAATGAATATGGGTGCAAAAAAATCCCAAACAAAATACTTGCAGGTCAAATCCAACAGCACATTAAAAAATGCACACCATGATCAAGTGAGTTTAATTCCAGGTATGCAGAGGTGGGCCAAGAAATCTATTAGTGTAATACACATTGACAAATAGAAGAGGGAAGAAAACATGATCTCACTTGATGCAACAAGGTAATTTGACAAAATACAAATCCTTTCTTGAAAAAAATAATTCAATGGTAGGAACACAAGGAGACTTCCTCAACATAAGAAAGGGCACATATGCAAAACACATGACTAGCATTTTACTCAATAGCAGAAACTGAAAGCCTTCCCTCTAAGATCTGGAGCAAGACAAGGATGCCCACTGTCACCACTATTATTCAACATTGTGCTAGAACTTTTAGCTAGAGCAGTTAGATAAGAAAAGAACTAAAAGAAATTCAAATGAGAAAGGAAGGAGTATAATTTCATTATTGCAGTAGATGTGATCCTATATTTAAAGTCCCAAACAATCAACATAATGGTGCTAGATAATAAACGAGTCCAGCAAAGTGATGGGATAGAAGTTCAAATATGCAAAATCAGTAGTGTTTATATATGCTAGTAATTAGCAATCTGACTTGAAAATCAAGAAAAAATTATATTTTCATTAGTGACTAAACAATCAAACATTTAGAAATAAGTTTAACCACAGAGGTAAAGGACCTGGACAGAGAAAGATAGGGAAAATTGCTAAAAGAAATAAAAAGGACCTAAAGAAAAGGAAAGACATTCTGTGTTCATGGATTGGAAGACTAAATATCACTAAGATGTTAATTCTACCAAAACTGATTTACATATTCCACACAATCTCAATAAAAATTCCAAAAGCCTATTTTGCAGAAATCGAAACATTAATTATCAGTATTATTTGGATAGGTAAGGGAACCTCAAATAATATCTTGAAAAACAATAACATCTTGAAAAAGAAGAATGAAATTGGAGGAATCACAATTCCTGACTTTAAAGCATATGGCAAAGGTACAATAGTCAAAACAGCATTGTATGGGCATAAAGTTAGATATGATAAACAATGGTGTTCTAGTTTGCTAGCTGCCAGAATGCAACACACCAGAGACAGATTGGCTTTTAATAAAAGGGGAATTATTTTGTTGGTTCTTCAGAGGAAAGGCAGCTAACTTTCCACTGAGGTTCTTTCTTACATGGAAGGCACAGGATGGTCTCTCCAGGCCCTTGGGTTCCAACAACTTTCCCCGGGGTGACTTCTTTCTCCATCTCCAAAGGCCTGAGCCGCAAGTGCTGAGATGAGGAATATCAAGCTGCTTAGGCTGTGCTACGTTGCATTCTCTCATTTAAGCACCAGCCAATTAAGCCAAACGTCACTCATTGCAGCAGACACGCCTCCTAGCTGACTGCAGATGTAATTGGCAACAGATGAGGTTCACGTACCATTGGCTTATGTCTGCAGCAACAAGACTAGGTATGCTCACCTGGCCAAGTTGACAACTGAATCT
>PVIY010062843.1:0-10717 GCA_004026745.1 Myrmecophaga tridactyla | reverse complement strand
ATAGATATTATGTTTCCAAACTTTTCAGAAAAGGAAGGAGAGGCTCTGAAAGGATTTTTAAATGTACCAGTTCATGCAGCCAAAACTGGCTGTATCCCCAATTCAGTATAACTCCAATGTTCATTATCATTTTCCTTTTACCAGCAATGGCAGGATGTATCAAGTTGGGTGTCAAGGTTTTGCTTGCTTGCTTTTTTCTAATCATATATTGATATACATATATAGATTTAAGGCATATGTGACAGAAAGGTTAAAATTGTTGAAACTACATGTTGGATATGTAGATGTATGTTAGAGATGAGGATATTTGTATAAACTCATAATGTCATTATCACAGTTAATTGAATAAAGAAAAATTCTTTATTATTATGCAGTCTATATTCATTTTTTTCAATTCTACAGACTCTCTAGAAGTGGAAAATAGGCAGCAATATTTTTTAAAGCTCTAAAATGATCCCAATGTGAATTCAAGGTTAAGAAATACTGCTCTACCTCCTGCAATTATTGAATGGAATTTAGATAGAAAGATTAGATTTAATTTAAACATTTGTGGTTAGAGTAATTTCAAGTGATGCTGTGTTCTTCCTACTGCACCATTTCAGGAGGTGCATACTATCAGGACACCCCAATACTAATAACATTCTTCTTTCCATTAAGAGGTACATTTTCTCCTTTGCAAAGAGAAAGCTATTTGTATAAATCATGTTCATTTTTTTTTCTTTTTGTATTATAAGAATTCTGTTCACCAGCAACTCTAATGATTTAGCAACTATTGATTACTTCTGACTTAATTAAACATTTAATGAGTGTGCTGCTTTTAAGCTATTATGAATCCCAGAAAAGTAATGTTTTAATCCTGACACTATCTTGTGGGGAAAGCCATTTATTTTAATCCTGATTCAACACTGTAGGCTGGAAGCTTTTAATTCGATTATCTCCATGGAGGTAGGTCATGCCTAATTGTGGGTATGATCTTTTGATTAGATGGAGATGTGACTCTACTCATTCAAGATGTGTCTTAGTTTACTTTAGTTCCTTAAAAGGGAATAATAACAGAACTGCTAGCCAATGCAGACACTTGGAGAACAGTTGCTTCAAAGCTGACAAAGCCCACCCAGTTAGAAACCTTTGGAGATGCAGAAGAAAAATGCCCACTGGGCATTTGAAATGACAAGCAAGGAGAGAAATCTAGCAGACATTACTATGTGCCTTCCCAGCTGACAAAGGTGTTCCAGACCCATTGGACTTTCTTGAATTAAGGTATCTTTCCCTGGATGCTTTAGTTTGGACATTTTTATAGGCTTAGAACTGTAAACTTGCAACTTACTAAATTTTTTTTTTAAAGCCATTCCATTTCTGGTATATTGCATTCAGGCAGCTTAACAAACTGATACAATGAGTATTGAGAAATGGTGATTCTTCTAATTTTATCAGTTCTCTCCACTTATGAGCTAGAATTATTTACTATAACATGAACATACTTTCATCAATTAAGGATAATTATACCCTTCAACAAAAGCATGGTAAATACAATTTCATAGTAACAGTTTTTAGATCAAGATGTTGTTTTAATAGTTGCCTCTTTGGGTGGAAAATTAGATTTCCTTTTGCTCCCCACTTTTTATTTTTGTAAATTTTATTTCTTTATTTTGAGTATCACAATAGAATCATGAACTTTTATTTATTCAGTGATCAAACATTTTCGTTCTTTATTGATTCCCAATATATCCCAAGGTTGGTTAGTCGGTGGCCTTTCAAGTTGACTCTGTGTCACTTTGACATGTTCTCTTTAGTCAATTATAGACCTTTTGCTTTCTGGCACAATGACATATCAGGCTTACCTAGGACCTTCACTGTCTCAGAACTGTCATCATTCATTTCTCAGCAAGTCCAGAATTTAGAAGGAAAAAAGTATAGATGGATAGAAATAGACAGATAGATAGATAGATAGATAGATAGATAGATAGATAGATAGATAGAGATTTAAATATATAAAAGCATTCATTTGTATAGATATTTCCAAAACAAATTTCACATATTTTAAGTTGGTTTTTAAATTTGAGTACAGGTGGACATCAGGTGTGATACAATGGGAAACTGAGGCCATAATGCATGAGAAAAAGTAATGCACTACTCAGAGAGAGAGTGGAGCATGAAAAGGAGTTCATAAGAAATACAATTGACTCATGTGGCTCAGCCAGGGAGTGGGGAGCATACCAGCAGAGCAGGAAATCTTGTGGGCCTGTGTCTTCATTGTAGCTCAGGGGTGGAGGTTAGTAGATTTCTCGTGGGAGTCAATGATGGGCTAGTTTAAAACAAATGCATGCAGAAAAAGAAAGAGACTGGCTGGTCCCAAATGATAAAATTATAATTTGGGACCAAATAATAATTGTATCATTTGAGACCAACTGTGTGTTTTGGGTGAGGTGTGCAGATGGTAGCTACAGAAGTAGATGCTTTGCTCTTGGGAAGTTGATGCCTCAGGGCTGGAAAGTCACTTTTTAACTAGGTTAAAGGTCAGTGTTCAGTAAGTGGCTTAGCCAATGTGAGATGGATGTCGAGGCAGTACACGCAAATTTTTTATATTTATAACAGCATCACAAAACTTTTTTCTCAGCATCTTTGATTTTATATGTTTATATCTTTTCTCTTACACTGAAAATGTTGATTCCTAATAAACAGTCATATTGACTAATTTTCTCTGTCTTAACAATATACTGAAAGAGTTCCATAATACAGTATCAACATTACAATTTACAATAATAAAACTGGGTAAATTGTAAAAGTTCTTTACAGTATTTCTACAAATTATATCCAACTAAAGGATATAGAGTCAGATTATATTTAAAGTTGTTCATTAAAATAATTATTTCAACTGTAGGGTTATATTGATATATAAGTGTTTTATTTCCAATTGTTTTCAATTTGAAGTTTGTTTTTAAGTGAATTTTGTGTTTTGAAACTGTAATATACTTACACATTTCAAAAGTCCAAACCACAGAAAAGGTATACTCAGTGAAGACTTGTTTCATTCTTATATACAGAATCACAATTTTCCTGCTGCTAGCTAACCATTTTTATTAGATTCTAGTTTATCCTCTGAATGTATCTTTATTACTTTTTGCAAAATTAGGCAAATAATTGATCCCAGTGAGCACTCCTTATTATAGACATTTCCTCATTCTTTTTCATTCCTTTTTTTATGCCTTGCTGCCAAATTCAATCAACTCACGATTGTTATCCAGAGGACATTTGCAAAATAAACAGTCTTTGCTCAAACAGAGCCTGGAGGCATGGAGGAAGCAAAATGGGTTCTGTTTTAAGTTTGAGGTATTTGCCCTACCAACTTTATACCATGTGGCCTTCTTGGTGAAACTTTAAGAGTTCCAACAGTTCAGGAGTTACCCCTAGAATCAGTGTATAATCAAAAGACAAGGAAAAAAGATAATATTTGTTTTGATTTTCTTAAGATGACAAAATGCAATACAACAGAAATGGGTTGGTTTTAAAAACAGGGATTTATTGAATTACAAGTTTATATTTGAGGCCATGAAAAATGTTCAAATCAAGGCAGAGATAGAAAGATTCCTTATTTATGAAGAAAGACTGCTGGCGATGCAGGACTTCTCTATCACATTGGAAGGCACATGGCCAGTGTGTGCTGGTCCTTTCTCCATGGTTACATTGCTTTCAGCTTTTGGCTCCAGTGGCTTCCTCTCTTAGCTTCTCTGAGGCTTTTTCCTCTTTTGTCCTCTTATAATGGACTCCAGTAAGAAGATTAAGAAACACCTTGAATGAACTGGGTCACATCTCAACTAAAACAATCTAATCAAATGGTCCCACCCACAATAGGCCTACACCCACAGAAATGGATTAAAAGAACAAGATCTTTTCTGGGACACATACAGCTCTAAGCCATCACAATATTAGTATTACTATACATGGATTATTATGAAATTATGAAACTAGACTGAAAAACATTCCCTGACGAAAAAGGATGAAAGGTTTGTGAGAAATATTTGGAAAAGTTCCAGATTGTGGCCAAATCAGACTATGATAAAAGTATTGTTCATTAATTGATTTATTTGTTCGTTCATTCAAAGGTATTCTGTAAGTGCCAATTATGGAGCAGGCGTTGAGTTAAACACAGAGATGCATAGTGAACCAGAAAATGTCTACTTTCACGTATATTACAATTGAGTGAACAAATAATTACAAACAGAAGGAAAATGTTGAGAGCTGGGTGAAACAGGGTGTGCTAGCTTGAAACTGCTACCTATCCTGGAAAGCCATGCTCTTTACTCCTGATTCAATATTGTTGGGGAGGATGTTTTTGATTAAGTTGTTTCCATGGAGATGTGACCCATGCAATTATGGGTGGGACCTTTTGATTAGGTGGTTTCCATGGAGACTTGTATCCACCTATTCAAGACACATTGCCTGTTGGAGTCCTTTAAGGGGGAACCATTTTAGAGAAAGCTTCAGAGCCAACACAGAGAGAGATGTTTGGAGATTCAGGAAGAAAATGTCCCTGGGGAAACTGTTTGATATTAGAAGCTGGGAGAGAAAGCCAGCAGATGTTGCCATGTGCTTTTCCAGTTGACAGAGAAACCACCCAAATGTCATCAGATCTCTCCTGAATCAAGGTAACTTTTTCTGGATGCCTGAGTTTGGACATTTTATGAGCTTAGAACTGTGAACTTGTAACTTAATAAATACCTTTTATAAAAGAAAACCCATTTCTGGTGTATTGCATTTCTGGCAGCATTAACAAACTAAAACACTGGTATATTCAATCCATGTATGGAGTCAAGGTGTGACTCCCCAAAGAAGCAATCCTTAAATTGAGACTTGGATGATCAGGATGCAGCCAGAAGAACATGTCAGTCACATTTTTTAGGCATACGGAATAATCTGGGCAAAGACTTTGCCATAGAAAAGGGCTTGGACATACAGGAATAAACTCATAGAAGTCTAACTGTGATTGAGTCCAAATTAAACTCATCATATTTGTCTCCAAAATTGTTCTTCCTCTTCTTATTTGGCTACTCTCAGTCCAGCTTTCCAGGCACCCAGCTGGAAAACAGAGCATCATCTCCTACAGCTCCCTGCTCAAATCTTCCAACAGCTACCACCTTGGTATCAGTATCATCTTTATCAACCTGTCTTCTCCTTTTCATCTTCTCTGATTTTATACAATTCAGAGATGGGTAGCCACTTATCTAAATTATAGCTGTCTTCATCTTCAAATACATTTATCTATTTACATTCAGTATAATCCCTTGAATATTTTGTTAAATGCAAATGTTATCAGAGCCATGCTTCATTTTCAGTGCTCCATCTGGCACATACAGTCTTTTGGTATTTATTTCTTCCTTCTCCTTTTCGTGAACTCCAAATCTAAGTTCTGGGATGTTCCTGTGATAGATTGCATTATTTTCCCAATTCTCCATTCCTTTGTTTTTATACCTTTTGCATGTAACATTGCCTCTCTCAGCAGAGGACAGGATGAGAGATATGAAGCAGAGTCGCACCAGCTGGTGCACAGTTCCAGAAGAATGAAGATGAGCCTTGTCTTAGAAAAGTTTGGTCCTTCTCCAGCTTCCAAGAGGAAATCTCTTTGCCCTTGTAATATCCTGCTGGAAACTCACAGCATCTGGATTTGCCCTGTAATGAAGTATACTAGATCCAATGAACTTGCCTCTGAACTACTGACCTAGTCATCTGCCCTAGCCACCACTCATATTCCCACAGCCTAATAAAAAGCATAGCCCTAATGAAAATGAGACCTCAGGGTTTGAAACTTCTCCAGGCCATGCACTAGGAGGCAAAGCCAGAGTCTAATATTTACCAAATATGTCTGATGTCTGCTGAACCTGCCTAACTTCTGAAAAAACTATGTGACTTTTTGCTTATAGATTTTTACCCCACTGTAAAACAATGAATGTGTCAACTTTAGCAGATGAAAGTTTGCATGGAAAACTAGAAGTAAATGCATTGGTAACAATTGTACATTGCACTTTCATTTTCACAATTATAATCTCTGCTGTGATCATTTTCCTTGGCTTTGTTGCTTAATGACTGCATGACTTTAAATAATGTTGACTCTCTGGCCTTGGTGACATCATTTATGACAAGAAATGGTAAATACTTAAAGGGTTGTTATGAATTTAATGAGTGAACACATAATATGTACTTGAAATAATGCTCAGAAGATTACTCTAATATTATAAGTGCACAAGAAAAAATGAATCCTCCAAATAATTAGTATTTCTATAATATAATGATTATTAACTTTCTAGGATGAGAGCTAAGCTTCTTAAGATTCCATATAACATTCATCTTTTTTTTTTTCTCAGTATTTTAAAACTGCAGTGCCTGTGCTTTGCTCTTTGGAATTTCAGAACTTTGGCTGAGAGCCTGAAGCTGAGAATAAAAGGTACAAATTGTTTACACATATTAATGGGAGTCCAAAGCAACTACAGAGAATATACCGAGTAGCTCCACCTATCATTCATATAAACCATGGAATGGAATGAGCTGACTTTGTGGGGTGTTAAGCCAAACCCATCATAACTAATTCATTTAGACTATCATATGATAGCACATGCAAGGAATACCCCATGAGAGTGGATGTAAAATATTAGAGTAGTATCCCTAGAGTGTTTTTTCTTAAGACTGTTTCTGCCTAAAGGTCCTACCCAGAAGTGTCTTAGTACCACTAAAAAGAATATATTTGTGATGAAATCCAAAATAGAAAGTGACTCTTGAGTGCAAAGAGTGAAGACTAAGACCACCCTTTACTTCCAGTGTACCAAAGGCTGAAATTAATTGAGGGCACATAAGCACAGAACACATTATGTACAAGTTGGTGGACAAATGTCAGAGTCAAGAATTCAGGACAGACATCTACTACCAAGAATAACAGATAAGCTTGTACGTGACTAACCTTCCCACCTAAGAAAACTGAAAATATCACAAGAATAGATGCTTAAAAGCATTGGAACAAAATAAGATACTGTAAATTGAGGGACCAAGGCCCCAAAGAAAGTGGAAAAGCATGGAGGTAATTCTGATATGAACCCTATTTCTCCTCAAGGCATTTGCAAATGTTCAAATCAGGATAGAGAGGCTGGAGAGAAAAACAGGGTCTAGGCATGCGGCAGTCTCCTTGGGTTGGATTCCCTGAAATTAGAGTTCAAGGCTGCCAAGACCTCCAGGACTTAAGGGCTCATGCAAGCAAACAATTTTACATTCAATATCTACCAAAGCTGATTTCAAAGCTTCGCATATATAGGTCAAGAGCTGTAAAACCAAGTCTAAAGGAATTTCTAAGTGACTAAATAATGTTAAGCAGGTATTTCAGCAGTTTAAATATACTTGGGAGATCAAAAAATTAATTTAAAAATAGAAAGGGAATTCAGACCTTGCCAAGCAGGAGGCAGCCATGTCTTAGTAAATGATTCAGTTGTTTAGTTTGTACTCCAGAAAGACTACACTCTAGGATTAAAGTAGACTGGAAGTCAACTGCATATGACTTAATTCAGGTTACCTAAGTACCCTCTCTATGCTAAACAGAAGAAAACTAAATTTTCTGGAGAACAAAGAAAACTCATCCAGAGCTCCTAGAAATTGTCATGTATCATATCCAACTTTTAGCTAAAAATGTCCAAGCATGCCAAGAAGTAGGAGAAAATGACCAAAAAACTAGAGAAAATAAAGGCATCAGAAGAGAGCAATGGGTGACCTGGATATTGGAGTCTGCAGGCATGGACATTAAAATTACAATGATTAATATCATCAAGTAAAGAGATAAAAGGAATGAGAGTTTCACCAGAGAATCATAGTCTATAATAAAAATGAAATCCTAGAAATTAAAAGTAAAATAATATATATTATTAAGGTATTAATGCCAATAAATTTCCAACACAAGATAAGTCAAACACACATTAGATACGGGAAAAAAGAGGATTAATGAACTATAAGGTGAGTAGATAAACATTCAGATTGAGCCAAAGAGAGAAGAAGCATGTAAACTAGAGAAAAGAGATTAAGAGACATATGGAACCAACTGAAAAAGTCTAACGTGCATGTGTCTTGTCCATGAGGACAAGAAAATAAATGGGGGAAGAAGCAATATTTTGACAGATACACATAAATAATTTTTTAATGATAAAAACATAAAGCACAGGGGCTTCCTGGAATATGGCAGGACAGAGTGGAGTGAGTTCAATCCTCCTCTGTGAGACAAGATAGAAAATGGGGAGAAAATGTCTAGGACTACAGGCTAGGAGTTCAGGTTGGGTCTCCTGTGTTATAGTCAGCCATTCTGCCACTGGCGTACCTGTGCACTCCTTATAACAGACCCTTAAATTGAATTGTATCCCCTACATGAGTTCTGGACCTTGATTGGGCAGAGAATAATTGACAAAAAAAGTGTAAAAGGAAATGTTCAGCAAAAACTAAATAAATGCAAAACTTTAGAAAAGTGAAGGAAACCAACTTGCATAATAACAAATAACCAACTTGCAAGAATAACAAATGCCCAGAAAACAACAGAAAATCACAAAGCATGCAAGATCCAAGAAGAAATGGCCTAACTAAATGACCAAATCAAAATTCCAGAGGGGAAACAGAATATGAAACAACTACACAAGGATGTTTATAAAGAAATAAAGGATATCAGGAAAACACTAGAAAAGCATAAAGAATTCAGGAGGTTAAATAGAAAATGGCAGATCTCACAGAAATAAAAGATACAGTACACCAAATTAAAAATATACTGGAGACACACAATAGCAGATTCAAAGAAGCAGAAGGAAGAATAAGTGAGCTAGAAGATAGAACAATAGAGCTAGAGTGCACAAAAGAACAAATGGCAAGAAAGATGGAAAAAATGCACCTGGATCTTAGGGAAATGATGGACAACAAGAGATGCAAAATTTTAGAATTATTGGTGTCCCAGAAGGAGAAGAGAAGAGCAAAGGGTTGGGAAAGTTAGTTGAAGATATAAGTAGAGAAAACTTCTCAACCCCTATAAAAGACACGAATATGCACATCAAAGAGGCCCACTCAACTCTAAATAGAATAAACACAAACAAGCCCACTCCAGGACATGTACTAATCAGACTGTCAGGTGTTGAAAAGAAACAGAAAGTCCTGAAAGCAGCACAAGAAAAGCAGTGCCTTTCTCAACAGGCACCATGGAAGCAAGAAGGCAGTGGTATGCTATTCTTAAGATCCTGAATGAGAAAGACTTTCAACCAAGAATTCTTTTTCCAGCCAAATTATCCTTCAAAATTGAGGGAGAGATTAAAATCTCCAAAGATAAAGAAAGATTGAGAGAACTAGTCAATAAGAGACCAGCCCTACAAGAAATACTAAAGGGAGACCTGTCAGTTGACAAAAAAAGACAGGAGAAGGAGGTCTGGTGGAGGGCCCAGAATTGAAGAACATGAGTAAAGGTAATTTAAAGGAAAAGTGAGAGAGAAGGAAAATAATATACAAATCTGACAAATAAAAACTAAAGGACAAGATGGTAGAATCAACAACTGCTCTTACAGTAATTACATTGAATGTCAATGGACTAAACTCACCATTAAAAAATACAGACTGACAGAATGGGTCAAAAAGCATAATTCATCTATATGCTGTTTATAAGAGACACATCTTAGACTCAAGGACACAGATAGAAAGTGAAAGGATGGAAAAACATCTTCTATGCAAGCTGTAACCAAAAGACAGCAGGAGTAGCTATACTAATTTCAGACAAAATAGACTTAAATGTAAAGACATCATAAGAAACAAAAAAAACACACTTCGTATTAATAAAAGGTATAATTCACCAGGAAGAAATAGCATTCATAAATGTGTATGCTCTCAATCAAGGAGTTCCAAAGTACATAAGGCAAACATATTGAAAAAACTGAAGGAAGTTATAGTCATATCAACAGTAATAGTGAGAGACTTTAATATACCACTCTCCACTATAGATAGAACAACCACATAGAAGATCAACAAGGAAATGGATAACATAAATAATAAGATAAATGACATATTTGGTTTATTATGTCCTAAAACACCAGGATATACATTATTTTCTAGTGCACATGGAATGTTCTCCAGGATAGATCATATACTGGGACATAAACTGAGTCTCTATAAATTTAGTAAGATTGAAATTATCCAAAGCACATTCTTCAATCACAGTGGAATAAAGTTAGCAATTAACAACCACCAAAGAACCAGAGTTTGCACAAATATATGGAGATTAAACAACACACTCTTAAATGATCAGTGGGTCAAGGAAGAAATTGCTAGAGAAATCAGTAAATATCTGGAAATGAATGATAATGAGAATACAACATATCAAAACTTATGGGACGCTGCAAAAGCAGTGCTGATAGAGAAATTTATTGTCCTAAATGCCTATAGTAAAAGATAAGAATGAGCAAAACTTGAAGATTTAACTACTCATCTGTTCTTTTAGAGAAAGAACAGCAAACTAACTCCAAAGCAAATAAAAGAAGAGAAATAATAAAGATTAAAGCAGAAATAGACAAAATGGAGAACAATAAAACAATAGAAAGAATCAACAAAACTAAAAGCTGATTCTTTGAGAAAATTAATAAAATTGATGGTCTCCTAGCTAGACTAACAACAAAGGAAAGAAGAGGACACAAATAAATAACATCAGATATGAGAGGGGGGTTGCTAC